>QARZ01040958.1:0-10768 GCA_013407115.1 Glycine latifolia
TCATATTATTTGGAATTAAGCATCCACTTGGTCGTTGGACGGTCTTAAAGAGAATTGATTTTCCCAGGTAATGGCGTAAATATTTTTTTTCAAAACCATTCCCCGCAGTTACTGAATATTTTACTGTAAATTTATCATTCTAATTTACCTAAACACAGCAGAAGCGGTTACAAGCTTCACTTGACAAAGTGGATAGTTTCTTCCCAGAATTAACGGTACTGACTGGTTTCTACTTAACAAGGCAAGCTCTCTTTTCTCTTGCTTGGATTTCAATTTTGCTTGGTTGAATATATGATTATGCTTATCTGGTTGGCTGCATTGATATGATTTTTATGTATAAACCCCTACTCTGCAGCGGTTAATGTGTAATTGGGATTGTTGATTCGGTTTTGGTCATTGGAATTGAAGCTTGACCTGTTCTTCTTTCTGCTTTGGTTTGGTGGGTTTTAAATGGGGAAAATGTGTAATAAGCCCTAACTATTAGATTGATAAAAATTGACACCTTGCTAATAATTGAAAATATCGAAACTTAAAAAATATGTAAGTAGCTATAGTTAGGGCAATAAATAGGTGTTTAATTTTAAATATATATATATATATATATAATTCATTATTTAATGATTACATATGTGTATAAAAAAGAACAATATTATATATATGTTAAAAAAAATTTAAAATAACTTAAATGTCTTATTGAATATAATCTTATTGATTATACATGTAAATAGAAAAAAAAATTCTCATGCACAATGCTCCTTAATAATGATTCGAAGAATCTAAATATTTTAATGTTTTACACTTAATTACTATTTTGATTGACTTTTAGTTTTTTATTTTAACAATTTAGTGTACAAGATGGATCAAACTGATGTTTAATTAATTGAAACTTGTTTAGGGTTTGTTCTATTATAATCCAAATTTACCGTCCATTTCATAAGTGAATTTTTTTAAAAAGATATTCTAGATTGTTTTTTTTTTAACAAAAAGATGTTTATGACATTTCATTGATAATCAAAGATTCAATACAAGATATAACATGGTAGAAAACTCAAAGACTAGGAGTGTTCAAATCCAAACTGATCTAAAATAAAAATCGAAACCAAATCAAGTCGATTCATTTTGGATTTGTTTGGATGATTTTTTTTTCAATCTAATCAATTTGATTTATAATTTTTGAAACCGAATCAAACCACAATACTTATATTAATACTTACATTATTTTAGTGTTATGCATTTTATGTGTATATTATTTGAGTATCACAGTATTTTGTAATGTTATTTATATAAAACTTATACAATGTATACCACGTTCTTTTTCAGGCTACTTTTTAAAATTATGTTTGATTTAAAATACGAAATTTGAGAGATTTCTTTTATAGAAGGTTTAATATATTAATAAGTTTGGTAGATTATTATGATCAATTTTCTAATGAAATTTAATTGAAAAGAAACTATATTAATTTTAATGAAATAATATTTTAATAAAATTGTAAAATTCAAATCAAACCAAACCAAAAATGTAAACTATTGATTTAGTTTAATTTAAATTTTATTTTAAATAAAAATATAACAAAACTGAACAACATCTATTTTAAAAGTTTGGTTTCATGTGATTTTTTGATGAAATTAAAATCAAATCAAATTGAGCAACAAACAACCTTATGAGAGACTAAGAAGAGATGGTATCACTCTAGATTATGAGTATCACTATTTGCTTGACTTTTAGAGAAAATTAAATCATAAGAATATATATATATATATATATATATATATATATATATATATATATATATATATATATATATAAGAGTACAACAGAGATCTAGTAACGTGGTTTTTTTTCTCCATATAGGGAGTATTTGGTATTTTTCAAAGCAAGTATTGGTTTTACTCTCATCAGTCATCACCTAATTTTTGTTACAAATCTTAGTGTGTCAATGAGGCTTTTCGACCATAAAGGTGTCAAAAAAAATTTAATTATCATATGGGAGTAGTTTTAAATTATTTACCATTTGGGGGTAAGTCGTCTCACATGGTACGACTTCTAAATCAGAAATCGTACCACATGTCACGACCTTTATATTTTTCAACTTTATTTATGACTTTATTGTGCATAATTTTTTTTACATTCAAAAGTTGTTAATGCATTTACGAATTTAAAGTTGTAAATATATTTATGACTTTCAAACTAAATTTTTTTATTTTTTATTTTTTATTCTTGAAAGTTCGTTTAAAAGTCGTAAATATATATACGACTTTAAAATCGTATATATATTCACAACTTTAAAACCACAGTTTAACCATTTTTTTTCTTTTCTATAGCTATATATATATATATATATATATATATATATATATATATATATATATATATATATTTTCCCGTTAAGTATATGTATATATATATATTTTTTTGTTTTTTCAATTTTATATTAAAATATAGGGATGTATATTAAATATTTTATAATTACTTTTATTCATTATTTTCATTTGTTTCATTGTGAAGTTTTTTTTATTGGTTTTGAGTTTTTTTAATTAATTTTAAAAATACATAAAAGTAGTTTAATTTTATTATTTAAAAATGCAAGCAATTTTATTTTTTTAATACGATTTAATATTTTTTGTAAATATTTTTTAAATTATTTGATTAAGTATTTCAGTAATTTATATTATAATTACTTTGAATTATATTTGATATTTTAATTAATTTTGTAAATTTTTGTAGTAATGTTAAAATTTAAATTTTGAGAGATTTATTGTTGGAGGAAAATATTTTGGTAATAATTTTAACTTGTAAAATATGAAATAACATATATTTATTTTGATTTTGTTAATTAAATATATTAATTTTGTTGATGAATTTTAACAAATATAATTATTTTTACTTTTTTTAACTCAATGTTATAATTATTTAGGATATATTTTAAAAATATTATCATTTGGAATTTAAGATTTAAAAGAAAAGATTGAATTATACATAATAAAAACGAATTGTAATTAGCAAGTTTCAATTATTTTACAGAGAAACTTATCAAAAATTGGGGACGCATTTAGTAATATTTAATGCACACGACTTTAAAATGGGATGTAAAAAGCAAAAAAAGTGACTTTAAAATCATACATATATACGACTTTAAAGTCGTAAATATATACATATATATGACTTTAAAGTCGTATATATGTTTATGACTTTTGAACGTAAGAAAAAAATAAAAAAAAAAATTAATTTGAAAGCCGTAAATATATTTACGACTTTAAATTCGTAAATGCATTTACGACTTTTGAATGTAAAAAAAGTTATGCGCTTTAAACAAAGTTACGACTTCAATTTAAAAAAATGAAAAATATAAAGGTCGTGACAGGTGATACGACTTCTGATTCAAAAGTCGTATCAAATGTCACGATTTACCCCAAAATGATAAATAATTTGAAAACTACTTTCGTATAATAATTAAATTTTTTTTTTTAGCCCTTTATGGTCGAAAATCCGTGTCAATAATGGTTTTGGCAACTTCATTTTCAAAGTGATATCAATGCTTTGTGAAGTGATTGGAGCGAAGGAAGGATTCTGTAGGCTTTTCTTTCTCACCTTTTTCTTCAAAGCTTCTTTCTTTCTCTCATCTGCATTCTTCAGAGTTTCTGGTTGTTTTCGGTGCCTTCATTCTGCTCAGGTAACCACTAACGGCAATTTGATCTTTCCTATTTGAACTTTAGGATGATGCCATGCTGCAGATCATCTTGTATTACTCCTCTAAAAGAAAAAATATTAGACACAAAGCATGTTTAATTTATATATATCTATAACTATAATCTGAAAGATCTGCTACGTACTCAGAATTAACTAGAACTTTGCTGTTACTAGAATTCGGGATCCAATTTTTGAATTCATCAAATTTTGAAATTTGACAAAAAGAGTATACAGTTAACTAATATTAGTTTTACAAGACTAATTTTGGTGATGTTCTTAGAATTGAAGCCCTGTGCAGAAATTTATCTTAAATGAAATAATAATTTTTGGTTACCTTATATGAAATAAAAATGCTACGTTTTATTATTGCTGGTACATGAAAAAAGAAAAATTTCATATTATTTGGAATTAAGCATCCACTTGGTCGTTGGACGGTCTTAATTAAAGAGAATTAATTTTCCCAGGTAATGGAGTAAATATTATTTTTCAAAACCATTCCCCGCAGTTACTCAATTTCCTGGTTGAAGAAATAATTAATATTGTAACAATTTAATTTGAAGAAAATATTTTACTGTAAACTTATCATTTTACCTTACCTAAACACAACAGAAGCGGTTAGGAGCTTCACTTGACAAAGTGGATAGTTTCTTCCCAGAATTAACGGTACTGACTGGTTTCTACTTAACAAGGCAAGCTCTCTTTTCCCTTGCTTGGATTTCAATTTTACTTGGTTGAATATATGATTATGCTTATCTGGTTGGCTGCATGGATATGGTTTTTATGTGTAAACCCCAACTCTGCAGCGGTTAATGTGTAATTGGGATTGTTGATTCGGTTTTGGTGATTGGAATTGAAGCTTGACCTGTTCTTCTTTCTGCTTTGGTTTGATGGGTTTTCTGTTCATTGACTTAATTAGTCAAGATGGGGGACTGTTTGCTCGTCTTTTATCAATTATTTTTTTGACACTCGTGTCGTGCTGTGTTAAATCTTATCTGTAAATATAGTTTTGTGTGGGCGTCCTTGCGCCGTGGACTGTAAAGTGGTTCTTCTTTAACTTTCGGTCTATCAGTGTCGGCAGATTTAGCAAATAGGGATATTTTTTTTTGCTTAATTATTGATTGTATTTTTCAAATTATTTATGAGAAAATGATAAGTTGTAACAGATTTTATGATTTTTATAACAAAAGTTATAAACAAATCTACAAATTTAATTTTTCTTATTTTATTAAAATGAAGTTGTATATTTATTTACGATTTTTTAAAAATTATATATAGTAAAAACATGACTTAGAAGTGATAAAATAGAATAGTAAATAAATATATCACTTTACTTATTTTTCTTTTATTTAGTATACAATTTTAAAGTTGTATTTGAAATTTTTTTTTATATGGAAGTCGTACATCCTTATATGATTTCCTTTTTTTTTTTTTTTAAAAGTCGCAAGCTAATGTATGATTTTGCTTTTTGAAATTTTTTTTTGTTTTGTTAACGTTTTCTTCTTTTGTTTAATTTTTTTAATTATTTTGTTTAGTAAATTTATGTTTGTGGTTTCTTATTTTTGTAAAAGTTTTATTTAATTTTTTTAATTCTTTTGTTTAGTAAATGTTAATAAAAATAATTTATTTTTTATTTAAGAATTTACTAATTAATATATGTTTAATATTTTTGTTTGATTTAATATTTTGTATATATTTTTTTATGCTTTTATTTAATATTAATATTAAAACATAATATTTTTTTTTGATGTTTTTGTTTTGTTTTGTTATTTATTTTTTGTTTTCTTTATTATAAATGTTGTTTCATATTTTTATTAAAAAATTGTATTATTGTATAATTTAGAATATTACAAATTAATATATGTTTAATTAAGGTATTATATGATTTCATTTAATTTAGTATATAATTGTTGTATTTTTATGTTAAGATTTTTATTTGAAAACAATTAAATTAAAATTTTTATGATAATATTCAATTATTGTTAAGAAAATTAAATATTTTAGACAATCAAACCTTAATATTTTTGTCTCAAATATTTGATAATATTCTCATTACATAAAAATATTTTAGTAATTTATATTATAATTACTTTGAGTTACATTTAATATTTTAATTAATTTTATAAATTTTTGTAGTAATGTTAAAATTTAAATTTTGAGAAATTTTTTGTTGGATGAAAATATTTTGGTAATAATTTTAACTTGTAAAATATGACATAACATATATTTATTTTGATTTTGATAATTAAATATATTGATTTTGTTGATGAATTTTTACAAATATAATTATTTTTACTTTTGTTAACACAATGTGATAATTATTTGGGGTATATTTTAAAAATATTACCATTTGAAATTTAAGATTTAAAGAAAATATTGAAATATACTTAATAAAAACGGGAAGTAATTAGCAATTTTCAATTTTTACGGATAAACTTATCAAAGATGGAGGATGCATTTAGCAATTTTTCGGTCTACACGAAGTCATGAGGGGGTGCAGGAAAGAAAAAAAAATGACACGACTTTAAAGTCGTAAATATATATACGACTTTAAAGTTGTATATATATTTACGACAATTTTTGAATGTTAGAAAAAACTAAAAAATAAAAAATTTCAGTTTGAAAGTCGTAAATATATTTACGACTTTAAATTCGTAAATATATTTATAACTTTTGAATGCGAAGTCGTAAATAAATTTACGATTTCACTTTAAAAAATGAAAAATATAAAGGTCGTGACAAAAGGTACGACTTCTGATTTAGAAGTCATACCTCATGTCATAACTTACTCCCTAAATGGTAAATAATTTGAAAACTACTTCTATATGGTAATTAATTTTTTTTACCCCTTTATGGTCGAAAAGCCTATATAGGGAGAGAGGATCCATTGACACTAGCTAGCTAGTACAAATTAATTGTATGCATGGTTTGTTCTTTTAATATATAAGATCCATATACAGCTTTTTTTTTTAATTAATGCTATTTGTTTATTATGATGGTGACATTATTAAATAATTTACGAATAAATCTAAGTTATATACAACAGCAAATGTATTTATAAATATAATATTTTCAAAAAACACATTTATATAAATTTAAATAATATGTTATAATATATAATTATTTAAATATATGTAAATATCCATTCCTATTTATATATTTTTATAAATATTTAAATACATATCTACTAAGATATATTTTGTAAAACTATAAAATAATATAGAAATACATTAAAAATAATAATAATATAAAAAAATTATAGATTGCAAAAACATAACACTGTACAAGACATGAGGTATTACTCTTGGACCAACTGAAACAGCTTGTATATGTGATGCCATCACATCACACAACCCATTTGTTTTATAAAACTTGAAATTTCTTGCTGAAAGAAGAACAAAGAAAAAAGCTTATCAATTAAGAGGTTATATTATACTATCACTTAAAATGTTTATTAAGATGGATTTTATTAATTAAGTAAATGGTATCTATTATTTAGTGTCCGTTCATTTTATAGGTAAAGTCAATTTTACATGTTATGACATACATATTAATGTAAAAAAAATTGAAAGTCAAATTAATTTAAACATGCAAATTTTAGTCATATTTAATGACTCAAAATTTACTATTTTTTTGGGTACATAATTAAAGTTGACTTTAGTAATGTTCGAAAGAATAGATTCATACTCTTGTGAAAATATTTTATTATTATGATAAATAAAAATTATAAATTTATATTATAAAATCATATATTGATATCAAGAGTATAAGTTTGATCATATAACTTGATCCGTACATTAAAAAATGATTATTTTTAATGTTAATCATTTAATATGATTTTCCTTAGAAAAATGATTTAATATGATTTGATGGTCTAAATTTTGATTTATAATTTCTAATAATTGAGAGGAATCATTTTCTACTTTTAGTATAATTTTTTTTATATACAAAGTGGCTAATTGTCGAAAGTAAAAGTCAGAAAATCGGCTAACTACAATGTGTAAGTGTCTTAAATAAACATAATTGATAATATTTTTTTGAAAATAATGTTGTTTAAAAAATGGATCATTTTTTATTATTAACTTGTGGCATTTTTAAATAAATACATGACATTTAAGTTGTTATATAGTGTTTATTTTAAATTTATAATTATGTGACCTTTGAAGAGTATTTTTTAAATTCTTATATTTTATAAAATATAAGAATTTGGTCTAAATAAAAATTAAATAATAAGTTTTGAAAATGGAAAACAAATAAAACAACAAATAGTTGTTTTTGAAAAATGCATCATAAATTTTAATAAATTGATTATGGATAAAATAAGAAATATAAAATAAAAGTATTTTTGTAAAGCTTAAAATATTGAAGTTAAGTAATTATAACAATAATGGTGTTTTTATTTTTTTAAGATGAAGACAGGATAACATAATACAAAATATTTTATTTAAAAAATAATAATAATGTAAATGATAATAATTTAAAAATGTAATTGCATATAAGTTGCCGTTTCAGTAAAAGTAAAATAAATTGAAAATCCAAATGCTGTTTTTTAAGCACAACCGGTTTCCACTTATAATCAGCTACAGGGTGCAAAACGAAAAGCAAAATGAAAAGCAAAAAGGAAAGTACCGTAGAGACACTTGCACAACCGGTTTCTACTTTTTTAACCCATCACCACTTTTCAATCCGACGGCCCACACTTATTTTTACATCCTACGAAAAATGTTTAACTGACGCACGCTAGCCTCGGTCGAAAGAAATGGACATCTCCAGTTCCTTATGGGCAAGGGCAATGGCTGCTATTAGAAGTAAATTTCAGAGAAATTAAGTAGAATGAAACTCTTTTTAATTTCTATGTGATCAAAATCATCATATAGTGAATGTGGAGCTCTCAATATATAGAGAAAGGACCTGCACTAATTCCCCACTCATTGAATATAACAGAATACAAAACTAACATACATAATGTCACTAGCTAACTGATCCACTTAAATGGTTAACAGCTATTGACACATGTATAAAAAAATGATTATTGACTGAAATTTATTTAGATTTAAAAAGAGGTGAAAGGAATGAAAAAGGGGATGTAGTTTACCGGATTTCGATTTAGCTTTGACGTTAAAAAACAAATAATCTTAAAACCTGTAACATTTCCTGCGAGAACAGAAAGAGACATCTTCTCCGTTTTAAAGGTGCTCTCCTTTGCTATAAAGCCTCTACAGGAGTGAGAAATTCTTTCCTTTTAGAATTTAGATTAACTAAAAACACATTTATCCCTCTTGCAATTTACAGTAATCTTGTTGCTGATACAGGATTTAGTATTCTTATATTTTTTTAAACCATGCATCATTATTGTCTACAAAATGGTCTTGTTGCTGATACAAGATTTGCTGTGACAACAATCTCATTATGCCTAACTTAATTCATCTGAATTACTCATTCCTTGAGTAGGTAGCTTGTGCATATGAAGGCTTATTCCTTCTAACTCTAATTAAGTTTTTTCTTTATTTGTTTTCCTCAAATTAAACGTGAGAATCACAGCTTCAATATGTAGCAGAACAACAAAGTAATTGTAGGTTTGCTGTGTTTTGAGAAGGCTTTGTAAGTAAATCAAGGTTATATAATATAATTGGTTTGGGTGTCATTGATAACAGAGATTTTATATCTTAAAACATTTGTTTGGGTGAACATTCCAAATCATAAAATTCAACTTTAAAATATTTGAAAGTTTTAGAAAGTATGCCACAGCAGCAATAGGAGCAACCATTCAATTTGGACTCCATTTGGTGAATCTGTTTAAATCAGGAAGCTAACATTGTGTAAACATTTCCAACAAAAATATTTGGATTTGGGGACTTTCTTAAATTGTAATATTTGTTATCTTAAACTTAAACACAAACTAATTACTAAAATCAATCTCTGATGTTGCAAACATTGCTCATCAAATATTATTGTAATTAGGTGTCAAAATAGGTCAGTTTCAAATCACTGATAAAGTTCATCTCCTTGATTCAACTCTAAACTCTCCCAATTTCACTTTCCGATCCCCTCACTCAATTCCAAACTCTCCCAATGTCAGTATGTTGGCGGAGTCTGACCTGAGCAATGCTCCTCCAAAAACAAAATCTCCCAGCCTCGAAAACCCCATCCGTCCCCGTAAGTCCAGAAGGTCTATCCAGACCCCTCCACCTCCGAAACTCGAACACATTCAAAGGCTGTAAGACCAGTGACCAGAACAACAAAGTTATCATGGTACTGCAGACATGGAGAAAAGAAACAGACACTGTATTATTTCACCTAGTTTAAACTTTTTATACCACCTGTTTGGTGACCATTGATGGGGTAAATGGAGAGGAGATGGATGCCATCATCTCACCTATTATTTCAAATTCATTACTTCACATATATTTTCTTAATTAATATTATTTTCCTATTTATGTACATGCAGAAGAAGATGTAATTGAGATGTAGCATGGGTTCTCTAATTGTTGGGTGTCATCAGTTCCTGACATCACCTCATTTAAAGGCATGGCTAAAGGAGCAATGGATTCACCTCAAGTCATACGAGGCAAGAGTTCGTGAACTAGAAAGTGTTGTTCAGAAGCTCAAGAAAAAGAGAGATGTAATTCAACATACAATTGACGAGGAAGAACATCGACGTGGGAGAGAAATTCATGTTGAAGTTGAAGAGTGGAAAGACAGGGTGGATAAACTTTTCTTTAAATACGAGGATTTCAAGAATGACAGATACCGTGAACTTGCAGAGTTTAACTTGTTACAGAATGGTTACCTTCCCAAGCCAGGGATAAGGTATGGTCGAAGCAGAGAAGCATATGCAATTATAAGGGAGGCCAATGGGTTGTTGCAAACTGCAAAGTTTGACACCTTTTCTTATTGGTCTGGCCCACCTTCGATGGCTGCCTTTTTTTCTAACGTTGGTTATGAAAGCTATCCATCACGAGAAGAAACAATGAGAAAGATTATTGAAGAATTGGAAGACCCTAGAGTTAGAATGATTGGCCTTCACGGATTAAGTGGCGTGGGAAAGACCACTTTAGTCAAAGAAGTTGTTAAGAAAGCCTT
>QARZ01040958.1:25768-108151 GCA_013407115.1 Glycine latifolia
ATCCTGAGTTAGTATGATGACATATTCCCTTGATCACTTGTAAGTATAAATATTATTAGCTTATTCTCATGGACATGCAATAAAACAGCTTAATCAACTGCTATTGATTGACTAAGAAGTTTTCATCGTTTACATATATGAAGAGTTGAGAATGTTTAATGAATACATATATATTCTATCTGAATTGTTTTGGTCTTTTCTAATTACCTCACTTTAATTTGTTAATAATTTGCTTCAGGAAATTGTTGTCTGGTGCAAGAAGCTTATTGTCATTGCATTCGCTCATGTTACCCTTGAAAACAGCTTGTCTTCTTCTCATGCAACCATTGAGTAAAAAACATGCAATCCTAGTGAGTTTGTCACTTTTCTTGCATTTATTTTTCAAATTATGAAAACAAGGCGTAAAACATAAATTAAAGTGACAAGTTAATTTTTAGAAATATTTTCAAAAAAAAAAAAATCGAACATGATAATGTATTCAATATAATTTAGCATGAGCAGAAACTCAAAGTTGTCAAAACTAGCTTTATAAAATTAGCCTAGCCAAGAAATCATTAAAACATCAAATTTTCAGTTGTTGTAAACGTTCACGTCACCATATTGATTAATAGATTTTTTTTATCTTAAAGTTTAAAACTATTTTAACTTTCAGCTATTATCTAATGTTATTGTTTTTTTTTTTCTAAAAAAAATCGGTGGTTCAGGGAAAATGGAAGAATGCAATACGAGGATAGGTGGATCAATATCATGATGGCAACAGTTATTAATAAATCAAGGGCTTTTGTTTTATATGAAGTGTGGTGTGCTTGAATAAAGTTTACCTGTATGCAAGCAGGAATTGTAGGTGCATGGTTCTTAAGTTCACATTGGTGTTTTCTGAATAAAGTTGTCTCGTGTATTTATGCAAGACCAGATGCGTGCATGGTTTTTAAGTTTACAAGAAGGGTGTTTCATAAATAAATTTGATTTGTATCTTTATAGGAGGTTTGCATTGTTTTCATGACTTTCTATGAATAAAGTTGACATGGATGTATTTTAGGAGAAGGATGCTCCGTGAATAATATTGACCTGTATTTATACATGTGTTTCATGAATATTATTGACCTGTATTTTTTTTTTAAATTATCATTTAATGGTAGATTTTGAATTAATACCCGAAAGTCATAATATATATGTTACCACTTTTATATTTTTGTAAATATTAAAATCATAAAATTTTATACCATTCCATTTTTTTTTAAAATACGACTTTAAAGTTATAATAATTTTTTTTGTTTTCACGATTTTAAAGTTGTAAAGTAAAGTAAATTAATTTATTTTTTTATTGAAATCTTAAATTAGTTTACCAACTTAATTTTGTAATTTTTTTATAAAATAATAAATAATTTTTTATTTTAATTATTTAAAGAATTAATGTATGTTTTATTTTTTATTTTATTTAATATTTTTTATATTTTTATATGGTTTTATGTAATATTTTCTGTATTTTTATATGGTTTTTTCATAATTTTTATATTTTTTTACCATTGTTAATGAGTTTTATTTGTTTTATAAATTAAAAAATAGGATAAAAGATTTAAATTTAAATAAAAATATTAAAATCTACTACATATTTGATATAACGTAGCACAAATATATTAGTGATATTTATTTATAATTTGATAACATATTTTGAATGTTACCAAATATTTTTAGCAATATTTTTATTAAGTATTAGATAAAAAAAATGTTGTTAAAAGTCACATATAGGGAAGGCTAAATGAAAAATGAGAATATATATCAACACTGCAACTAGGATTGAGAGCAAAGACAACCAAATAAAATAAGAAAAAAGGTTATTTTCTGATGATCATGAGATAACTATAATTCTAGAAATCCTATCTAATGTGAAATTTGAAATTCTATGTTTTAGACAATAAAATACCCTATAAGAATGTTTTAGAATTTTTAACAATTGTTACAAATATGATATTCATATTTTATGACAAAAATTTAAATTTCGCTCCCCAAACTTCAATTTTTTAATCCAGGCACATTTCAAAGGATTTTACATTGTTTGAAGCGTATCGGTACTTTCAAAGTATTGGTACTTTCAAATACAAAATGAAACTCCATCAATCTAGAACCTGTTATAGAACCAGAAAAACAAAATGCTTTTTAGAAGAAATCAAGAGATAGCGCTGATTCAAGGGAGAATGGTCTATTCAGACAAGTGTGTTCACCAGAATAAGCTAAGGTTGTTCACTCATCCTCTGCTTCTAAGCTCTAGATTGTCTCTTCCTTTATTTTCTTGTTTTTTGAACCATGCTTTGGGTAACATTGAAAAAACAGATAAGCTAGCAGCCTCTGAGATACTTTGTAGAAAGGGTTGCCAAAATCTTGTGTTAGTTGTGGCATTAACAGCTTATCTGTAAATTAAGAAATCTTATTCCTTGCAGTTCAAAATCCAATACTCGTTTTTAAATATTTGTAAACTTAAATGTTTCAAACATTTATATTTATATTTTTAATATATAGAATACTTTGCTGATTTATGTTGTATATATCATTGCAAAATAAAACAGTTTTGACATATATATTTAAGTCATTAATTAGCTACTATTGTTATGATCCGTTGCATACTTGCATTACAATTTTTTCTTACGAAATTAGTAAATATTTTTTTTTATCATTGAAAATCACAGTAAAAACATAAAGAAAATTATAACAAGAGTGTATTAATTAGTAATTTTTTAAAATATTTTTTTACTTTTAATTTCTTAACTAAGACGCTGATTACTTGCTTAATTTTCTTTTGAACTCTTGACCATATTTGGTTGCTTGATAGTAGTAGCCTGGCTAGAGTATCTTGGTATGATATATCTCTTAACGGGGCATACAGTGAGTAATATCATGTAACAATTTTCTAAAACAACTTCAAAAGTTGTTTGAATTAGTCTTGTAAAGGATATAGATTAAAAAGCCAATAATCTGAGATAGATCAAGCCAATGTTAAGTAAGGGCAACATGCTTTATTATACGCTAAAAATCATTTTCACAGCTACATCACGTTTAATATTTTAGTATTCCAATGAGATAAGCAGATGTATAAAAACCATAACAATTATTATAAAACTAAAATTCAACGCATTCGGTGGATGCTACCAGGCTGTAACATGCTTTATTATACGCTAAAAATCATTTTCGCAGCTACATCACGTTTAATATTTTAGTATTCTAATGAGATAAGCAAATGTATAACAACCATAACAATGATTATAAAGCTAAAATTCAACGCATTCAGTGGATGCTACTAGGCTGTAGCGCGTTAAAATCAAAAGAGAAAATTGTTTATTACTTTCTCAGTTTCAAAATAATAATGTTATTTTATAAAGATGAAGTAAAAATAATAAATAGATATAATAAAATAGTAATTTTATAAAATTAATCTTATATTGTATATCATTATTAATTTATTTATAAATTTTGTTATTATCATTAATTTTATACGAAGTATAAATAAAAAAATATTAATTAAAAAATTAAAATAATAATTATTTTAAAAAAATTAAACGATAATTATAATAAAAAATAATTACTAATGATACTTAAGTTACCGATTTTGGTACTATATCTTGAAAGCAAACAATGATTCAAGTATCAATTCCTCTCCAACTTCGTATTTGTGCTACAAATTTCAATGTGCCAATACAGTATTAATTATTGAAACTTCATTTTGAAAGTGTTCTCAATGCTTTGAAGTGATTGGAGATAGGATTCTGCAGCCTTTTCCTTTTCACTGATTTCTTTAAAGTTCTCCTCTTCTGCATATTCTTCAGAGCTGGTTGTTTTTGTCGCCTTCGTAGTGGTCAAGTAAGTACTAATGACAACTTCATTCGTTCTATTTCAAATTGAGGTTTGTCGCTGTACTAGTCATCTTGTTTATTTGCTCCTCTAAGAGAAACATATTGGACCAAATGCATGCTTCATTTATCTATATTCTGAAACCTTTTTGCTAATTCCTAGAATTTTAAGCCCCCTTCTTTAACTTTGTTGATACTAAAATTTTTCAGAGATTACAATTTTTGAATTCATCAAATTTGAATGTTCATAAAGAATAGAGAAAAGAGTATTAAACAACAACGCTTATTTAATTACCGCTTCTATACAAATATGAAAACTTCATATTTTTAAAAATAAGTGTCCACTTAGTTCCTGTGCGATATATATCTTTCCAGAAGATATCATTTTCTTTTATCGTGAGACATCATATGATTGAATTTCTAAGAAAGTATAAGTTCGTATTTATAAAATCTTGCAACACATTTGGGGAAACATCATATATCATATTTTATAGCATAAAACTTTATATGATGATTAATTAATGATGTCGATTGACTCTTTATATGACAGGTCTGTCTCGTGAACTGAAATAAAGCTATCTTCGTACAAGCTATTTTAAGCGTTTGGTAATTGTGAACCTTTTCTCTGATCTATATTGGTAGTGTATTAATTTCTCAGAGTCTATATCCTTCATTTAGTTACTTGCCTCTCATGAGTTTCATTACAAGTTACTTATTCAAAAATCTAAGCCATATATAACTCAATTTTTTTTATTTATTAACAACATGTCAATCTTTACGTGTTGGAAAATTTTTAGTCGTGCTAGATTGTAAATTTATAACATTGATAGTACATGACTAATGAACTATTAAAGATTTATAAGAATTAAATATATTTTTACTCCTTTAAATATAGGATCTTTTTATTTTAGTTTCTCAAATTTAAATTTGTTTTTTTAGTCCTTAAAAATTGTAAAATGTTTTTTTACTCCTTATCTATATATATATATATATATATATATATATATATATGTGTATATATTAGTGTGCGTCAAACGTGAAATAGTAAATTCAATTGTTTGTGATGTCTTTTGACGGTTAAAATTTTATTTTTAATATATAAAACACAATTTTTAGCACTACAAATAGTTATAAATTACATGAAAAAGTAAAAACAAAAATCATCAGGAATCAAATCCATCTTCTTTCTTCAATTAAGATCCATGAGTGAAAAAATAAACACAAATAATAACCACAAACAGAAACGATACCATCCAATATAGTAATAACATTAAATTAAAATTAAAATTAACCCACCAAAGCAAGATTTCTATCAGAGGGGGAAACATATCTAGCGACACGCACTTCCGGAGGCAACATCTCTTTAACATTAAAACGACGAGAGGGTGAAACACAAAACGCAGATATGAGCGAGGTTGAAGTTGGAGTCAGTGGGGTCAGTGTCGAGGGAGTGGAAAAGGTGGAGAGCTTGGGGGCTGTTGTTGTGGCATGAACATAGTATAATATAAAATGACAGGTTAATTTTGAGAAATATTTTTAAGAAATTGAACATGATAATGTATTCAATTTGATTTAGAATAGGTAGAAACTCAAAGTTTTCATAACTTGTTTTATAAATTAGTCTAGCCAAGAAATCATTAAAACGCCAAATTTTAATGTTATTGTTTTTTAAAATAAAAAATAATAATGGTTCAGGGGACATGAAAGAATGTAATACGAGGATAGGTGGATCGATAACATCATGGCAACAGTTGTTAATAAATCAAGGGCGTTTTGTTTTTCTATTGAAGTGCGGTGTGCTTGATTAAAGTTTACCTGTATGCAGGAATTGTGGGTAGTTCTGAAGTTCACAATGGTATTTTCTGAATAAAGTTGTCTTGCATTTATATACGGGACGAGATGCGTGCATGGGTTTTATTTAAGTTACAAGGCATTTAATAAATAAATTCGATTGGTATAATGATTGTATCTTTATTGGATGTTCGATCTATATCTATATGAATAAAGTTGACATGAATGTATTTTTGGAAAAGGAAGTTCCGTGAAGAAAATTGACAACTTGGCATGTATTTCTACACACGTTAGCTTTGTTGTCTAAGTTTTGAGCTATTTCATGAATAATATTGGGTGATTGTGTCGCTACCTTCAATTTCAAGAGGGTACAAGTGTTTTTTAATCTTAAATCAATAAAAATAATTATCTATAAAATTAAACCCACTTCATAAATGATCAGTTAGAATTTAATTTTAATGATATTTTAAATTGAGTTTAATGATCATGCAATGCAATGCATATAAAGTAGTTTTACATTATTATTCAATTCATAAATTATCATTGATATAAATTTTAACATGATTATCCATAAAACTTAACAAATTTATTATATATGATAAATTGTGATTGGATCACGAAGATTGAACAAGAAAAAGATACTCTCAAAATGTTGACATGAGTTAATCAAAACTTTATTTTCCATGTAGTTCTTGTAATTGAGTCAAGACAAGTAAAATAATTAAAATTTAGTCTTGACTTGTAACGAAATTGGGCCGCTCATGCTTAACTTATTAAACAAGCCTAACTACAAAGATTGAGCTTGACTTTTTTTTTTTTTTTACAAAGCTTGAGTTTGATTGTTTAGTTCATTAGTAACAATCATTTTTGCTTTTATGAAAAAATATTAAAGTATTTTTAAATTTTGTCAATTTATTATTTAACACTAGATGGATAGTCTATAAGTTGAAATGTGTGTTCAAATGAGTATTATACAAGTCAATAACTGGATAATTATTTTTTTTTCAAAATTCATTGTTTGACTAGAAATTTCTTTCACATAAATCATATCTCTAAAATTTTATATAAACTTATATGTTCTTTCCAAAATTTCCCCTAATAACTTTTTTTAGCCATCATAATTAAGATTTTTGGCTCATTGTGGGACTTTAAAATATTCTTACAAACTTTAATCTTTCAGACGGGTTATAAGACTAATTCTTGGTTTGAGGCTTAAATATACTTAGAATTCCTTATTAATTTAAAAACTTTTAACCTCTCTCCTCATTAATATATTTATCATTTTGATTGGTTATGCATGTGAAAAGAAAAAAAAAAATAATGTTCCCAAAATCTATTTCATTCAAGGCAAAGTTAAGCTTTTAGAGAGCTTAAGCCATTAATATATTTCACCTATTATTCATTAAATTTATAGAAATAACTCATAATTTGTATTTATGTTAAAAAAAAATTAATCCATGAAATATTTTATATTGATTCTGGTAATAAGGACCAAGAAAATCTCTAATTTGGCTCTTATGAAAAAGATTGGAAAAAGTAATCAATCAAGATAATATATAGTTGGTGTGATATATTATCTTGATTTAAATGGGGCAAATTGTGTAATAAGCCCTAACTATTAGATTGATAAAAATTGACACCATGCTAATAATCGAAAAACTTCGAAACTTAAAACAAAATATAAGTAGCTATAGTTAGGGCAGTAAATAGGTGTTTAATTTTAAAATAATTATATAATATAATATAATATAATATTCATTATTTAATTATTACATGTGTGTATAAATAAGATATATATGTTATAAATTAAACTTTTCATTTCAAATATATTATGTTTCAAGAATTCTTACATTACGCATTTAAATCAAATATAAAAAAGTTCATAAATAATCACATTTTGATAAAATAATATCAGTACATATGTATAATAATAAAAAAAATCCTTAATAGACAGAATGGAAAAAATTAACCAATCCATTGGAATATCTTTCTACAGAAATTTTAATATAAACATAACATATGATAAATGTTATTTTTATATAATTATAATTCAAAATAAAATAAAATAATATGCACATATATATAAATTGTATTATAATTAAATTTTATAATAAAAAATATGTTTAAATACATCAATTCAATATTAACAACACTTTTAACCCAAGTTAATTGAAGTCGGTAATGTTTAAATATATCAATTATATTTTGAATATATAAAAATAATTTAATTTGTGAGATAAAGTATTTTTAACAATTGTGTACAAGATGGATCAAATCGATGTTTAACTAATAGAAACTTGTTTAGGGTTTGTTCTATTATAATCCAAATCTAAAGTCTATTTCATAATTGAAAAACTTTGGAAAAAAAACAAAATATAACTAGTTGGTAATTAATTAAAAAAGTAAATAAAATTTGTAAAAATTTATGAAAATAAAAACTAATTGTTACATCATAACACTACTTTTTTTACAGATAATGTATGTCAGAAATCATGAGTGTGTATTAAATTTTAGTTAAAAAAATTGAGTATATTAAAAATTAAAATTAAATAAACACAAAGCTAAACCCATGAGGCCGTGACCCATCTGATGAGTACAATTAATCCTTTTAACAGCTGCACCCCATTTAACTTTCTAACATCCAATGGGATAAACAAATTAATTAATGTATGCATTTGGTGGCCAATCAATATGAACAGTGGCAATTAGATAATGAAATAGAAAGAAATGTGTCAGTATTTTGTGTTGTCTTAATTTTATCTTAATATATACAAACAAATTAATCATGTTATTTAAGATATAATTAAATTTCAATTAATTTTAGTTATTTAATGCTATATTTATTTAAAATATTATGTCTTTAATTCAAAATTTCAATATATATATATATTAATGCTATATTTATTTAAAATATTATGCCTGAATCCACTGTATTAACAATATTAGAACCCAGTGCCATAATCTAGGAACACCATTTATTGGTAGAAAGATTGCAGACAAAGTGAAATAAAAAATTATTACCAACACTATCTCCAAAGGCAACCAAAATTATGGGAATGTGGAATAGGTAATTTTTTGTTTTTTGTTTTTTTTTTTGACAGGGCCATAAAGATAACTCACAAACGACAAACTTATAATAGAACTTCCACAGCTATATATATATATATATATCAAAGATTTAATGGTTACATGATATTTTAATTTTAATTTTTAAATATTTTAATATTTTAATATGAAGGATATATTATTTTTAATCTTAGATCAATTATTAATTAACATTAACTATTATTTTAACTATACAAATTTAGTAAATTTTCATTTTCTATCAATCATCTAAATTTGTAATTATATGAAAGGAATATCATTTCATTTAAGCCGTTAAAAAGACATTAGTTTACCGTGTTATTCTCCTTTAACTATTACAATGCATGACACAAAAAACTGAAGGAAAATATTTAACAAAATCAATTAGGAGGAATTTTACTATATTATTAAAACAAAGTTTGGTCTTTCTTTTAGTTCTATTGTAGAATTTTTTGGTAGTTTCTCTTATAGAGAGAGAGAGGATCCATTGTCACTAGCTAGCTAGTACAAATTAATTGTATGCATGGTTTGTTCTTTTAATATATAAGATCCATATATAGCTTTTTTTTAATTAATGTTATTTTTTTTGTTATGATGGTGACATTTTTAATTAATTTTTGAATAAATCTAATCTATATACAAAAGCAAATGTATTTATAAATATAATATTTTCCAAAACACATTTATATAAATTTAAATAATATTTTCCAAAACTTATTTATATATTTTATATAAATATTTAAATACATATCAACTAAGATATATTTTGTAAAACTATAAAATAATATAGAAATACATTAAAAATCATAATAATATAAAAAAATTATAGATTGCAAAAACATAATAACGTACAAGACATGAGGTATTACTCTAGGACCAACTGAAACAGCTTATATATGCGATATCATCACATCACACAACCCATCTTGTTTTATAAAAATTGAAATTTCTTGCTGAAAGAAGAACAAAGAGCAAAGCTTATCATCTCGCGTTCAGCTCCTCTCCATCATCTAGTGGAAGAAATGGACATCTCCAGTCCCTAATGGGCAAGGGCAATGGCTGCTAGTAGAAGTAAATTTCAGAGAAATTAAATAGAATGAAACTCTTATTAATTTCTATGTGATCAAAATCATCATATAGGGAATGTGCATATCTCAATATATAGAGAAAGGACATGCACTAAGTCCCCACTCATTGAATATAACATAATACAAAACTAACTAACATAATGTCACTAGCTAACTGATCCACTTAAATGGTTAACAGCTATTGACACATGTATAAAAAAATGATTATTGACTGAAATTTATTTAGATATAAAGAGGTGAAAGGAATGAAAAAGGGGATGCAGTTTACCTGATTTCTTTAATAAATTAAAAAGGATGTAGCTATGATGTAGTTTACCTGATTTTCTTAATTAATGTTATTTTGCTATTTATGTACATGCAGAAGAAGATGTAATTGAGATGTAGCATGGATTCTCTAATTGTTGGGTGTCGTCAGTTCCTGACGTCACCTCAATTAAAGGCATGGCTAAAGGAGCAATGGATTCACCTCAAGTCATACGAGGCAAGAGTTCGTGAACTAGAAAGTGTTGTTCAGAAGCTCAAGAAAAAGAGAGATGATATTCAACGTACAATTGACGAGGAAGAACATCGACGTGGGAGAGAAATTGATGTTGAAGTTGAACAGTGGAAAGACAGGGTGGATAAACTTTTTTTAAAATACCAGGATTTCAAGAATGACAGATACCGTGAACTTGCGGAGTTTAACTTGTTACAGAGTGGTTACCTTCCCAAGCCAGGGATAAGGTATGGTCGACGCAGAGAAGCATATGCAATTATAAGGGAGGCCAATGGGTTGTTGCAAATGGCAAAGTTTGACACCTTTTCTTATTGGTCTGGCCCACCTTCGATGGCTGCCTTTTTTTCTAACATTGGTTATGAAAGCTATCCATCAAGAGAAGAAACAATAAGAAAGATTATCGAAGAATTGGAAGACCCAAGTGTTAGAATGATTGGCCTTCATGGATTAAGTGGCGTGGGAAAGACCACTTTAGTCAAAGAAGTTGTTAAGAAAGCCTTTGAAGATAAGATGTTTGACGTAGTGACCATGGCAAGCGTAACAAAAATTCCTGACATAAGAAAAATCCAAGGACAAATTGCCGACATGTTGGGGGTTACATTGGATGAGGAAAGTGACATTGGCAGAGCTGCTAGCATACAAAAGATATTAAAGAATGATAAGAAGAGCACCCTTGTAATCCTAGATGATCTTTGGGAAAAAATGGACTTGAATATGCTGGGGATTCCACATGAAATAGATAATGACAGTAGCCAAAGGAATGTTAAAGAAGGAAAATCCGTCGTTGCTGATAGCTGGAAGAATGACAAAGAAGGAAAGTCCCTCGTCGCAGATAGCTGGAAGAATGACAAAGAAGAAAAATCCTCCACTGATCTTAGTATGGTGAAAACAGAAGAAATTTTTAGTCAGTACAAGGGACGCAAAATTTTGATGATTTCTGAAAGCAAACAATCGTTATTAAGACAAATGGAAGGGAAAGCAAACTCTATTTTCTCTTTGGAAGTCTTAAAGGAGAAGGAGGCACACAAGCTGTTCAAGAAAAAGGCTGGAATAGGTGACAAGAATTCTGAATTTGAAAATTTAGCAGCTCAAATTGCAAATAAGTGTAACGGGTTGCCAATGTCAATAGTTACAACTGCAAGGGCCTTAAAAAGTCAGAGCCGCTCCGTATGGGAGGATATTCATCGAAAGCTTGAATGGCAGAATTTAACTGGAGCACCTGAATTGTCTACAAAGTTGAGTTATGATCTTTTAGAAGATGAGGAACTCAAGTATACTTTCTTACTTTGTGCTCGCATGGGTCGTGATGCATTGATTATGGACTTGGTGAAATATTGCATTGGTTTGGGTTTTCTTCAAGGGATCTACACAGTAAGGGAAACTAGAGACAGAGTATATGCATTGGTTGCAAAGCTAAAAGATTCAGGTTTGTTGTCTGACGGTTATTCATGTGATCATTTTACCATGCAAGATACTGTTCGCAATGCGGCTTTGTCAATAGCATACAAGGAAAATCATTTATTTACAATGTCAAAGGGGAAAATAGCTGAACGGCCTGATAAACTTGAAAGGTATGCTGCTATTTCCTTACATCATTGTGACTTCATTGAGGGTTTTCTTAAGAAAAGAAACTATGGAAGACTTAGAGTCTTCCACGTTAACAATAATAATCCAAATCTCGAAATACCCAGAAACTTCTTTAAAGGAATGAAAGAACTCAAAGTGTTGATATTGACTGGCATTCATCTGTCCCTCTTGAAGTTGTCAATTTCATCCTTGACAGAACTTAGAATGCTTTGTTTGGAGCAATGTATGCTAGATGCGGATTTGTCCATCATAGGCAAGCTGAAAAAGTTAAGAATTTTAAGTTTTTCAGGATCTGATGTTGAAAGTTTGCCCGTTGAATTGCAACAGTTAGAAAAGCTACAAATTTTTGACATAAGTAATTGCTCTAAACTTAAAGAAATTCCATCTGGTGTCTTATCAAGCTTGGTAAGTTTGGAGGATCTGTATATGAGAAACACCTTGATCCAATGGGAGGTTGAAGGACATGCACATGAAAGTAAAAAAGCTAGTCTTTCTGAGTTGAAACATTTGAATCAATTGATAACTCTAGACATACAAATCCCAGATGTTTCATATTTGCCGAAAAACTTGTTCTTCGACCAGTTATATAGTTACAAGATTGTTATTGGAGATTTGACTGCATATTTGGAGTCTGATTTCAAGATGCCAGAGAAGTATGAAACATCAAGATTCTTAGCAATTCGATTGAAAGGTGAAAATGACAATATTCATACTCTAAAGGGGATCAAAATGCTGTTTGAAAGAGTTGAAAATTTGTTTCTGGAAGAACTTAACGCTGTCCAAGATGTTTTTTATAGATTGAATTTAAAGGGATTTCCATATCTAAAACATTTGTTGATTGTAAATAATTCTACAATTGAATCTCTCATTCATCCAAAGGACAGAGAACAGTCACAACACCCTGAGAAAGCTTTTCCTAAATTGGAGTCATTGTGTCTCAATAATCTCAGGATGATTGTTAATATATGCTCCTGTAATCTTTCAGAACCCTCCTTTGGTAAACTGAAAGTCATCAAGATCAATCTCTGTGGTCAATTGACGAGTGTCTTCTTAATTTCTGTGGTTAGCCTTTTATCCGTTCTTGAAACAATTGAAGTTTCAGAATGTAACTCTTTGAAGAAGATTGTCGACGTGGATCCGGAAACAGAAAGCACTGGTGAAGTCAAGCTTATGTTTCCTGAATTACGCTCTTTGAAGCTACAGTCTTTATCTCAATTTGTTGGATTTTATCCCATTCAATCGAGAAAGGAAAAAGAACTATTCAACGAAAAGGTGTGAAGTCTAAAATTATCCACTAAATGTCTTTTATCTATTACAGCTCAAACTTCTTTTTCACGTCTTTTGTTTAAACTAAAATGAAGGAGTTTATAAGGTGTTATACTCTTAGAAAGGGACATATTTCTATTGCAAAATTCAGTTGAGAAACTCTAACTGTATCTAATTTTTGGATATATACACTAATCATGCGTCTATTCGCAGATTGATGTTTCAAAATTAGAGAGAATGGAGTTGTCCTCAATCTCGATTGACATAATATGGAGTGTCCACCAATCTTCACGAAATTCCTCTTTTAAAAATTTGACACATTTGGATGTTAATGGTTGTTGGGAATTAGAAGATTTAATATCATTTTCAATGGCCAAGAGTCTGACAAGTCTTCAAAGCCTTTTTGTAAGTGAATGTGAGAAGGTGAGAAGCATCTTTCCCGATTTCCCACAAATGGAGGTAAGTAGGTTGGTCGGATTAGATTTGGCATTTAGATCTCTAATACCCCCAATATTTTTATGTACCATCCGAACCAAAATTATTGATGCTTTAGTTTTTTATTTTTGTTACAAAACTATTTATGTTTTACATATTTCAAATCTCCTTAATTATTTTCTTCCACACATATCTCTATTTATTACGATCTAGATAATTATGATCTATTCCACGACTACTTTCTCATCATAGATATTATAGGACGGTATTTTAGACTAAATATGTAGTTTATGAGTAATATTTCTTAAGTTATGTGCATTAACTTTAAACATCAATAGTTTTTGTCAGAAAGCAGTATAGAATATGGAATCTCTCATTTTTATATGGGTTCTGTGATATTTAAAACTTATTTTGATAGGAGATTCAAAAGTTCGAAGCATCCTAATTTTCATGTTCAAATACTATTTAGCATACTAAATGTAAAATCTAGGTACTGTTATCTCCTTAGCAACTGAATCAAGTTGTACAAAGTAGTAAAATGGAAAGTTCATGTATGATTTCTACAGAGGCTTGTGCAACTTTTAGCAATTTTCACATGTATTACTTATTGAACAACAAATAAAAGGTGAATTTAAAGGTGACTTTGAGTTAAAGACTCAACAAGAAGAAAACTAGAACAATGGAAATAGAAGCTAAGTTTGTTTTAGAATTTTTCTAAGATAGCTTAAGAGTAGGAAAATGGGCTTAAATTAACAATCATATTAAGAGTTGGGGTTGACTTCACTAAATCATCCCCTCATGCATATAAAAGTTACTCACTAACTTAAAGTTTATTTATTATCATCACCTCATAAAACACTCAAAACCCTAATTCCTTAGAAATAATAGCCTGAGACGTTCCTTGACTTGACTAAACTATCAATCCTTGAGTAACTTAACCAAATAACATGTTTCAAAAACATAAGTTAAGAGATGACTAGCTGTATCTATCCCTACACAGTTCATTAGGTGTTATTGTCTATTTCAAGGTTCAAAAACATTTTCCAATCATATTCAAAGCACATGCAATCAAACAAAGGGAGATCAAACCAAAGCTAGAATTAAGTACAAAAGAGAACATTTAATATTGAACAAAGAATATAAACTGATAACTCAAAATGTATATATTGTTAGGATAAACATTTAAATAAATATTGTTTTATGTAGTTTGAATTTTAAAAGGAGTAATATGGATAGATAAGATATGAGGAAAGATAAGATATGAAAAGAGATATTATAGAAAGATATTAGGAAAGATATTGTTTAGATTTGAATTTGAATTGTTTTAGGTTTAGGGTTTTGTTGCTTATAAATAACACATTATGTAAAGAGTTCAGTGTGGCTTTGGCAGACTATTATCAATAATATTAGAGAATTTTCGCCCCCAGTAAATTTGTGAGTGTTTGTGTTTGTGAGAGTGCACCAGTGTGTGTGTGAGAAAAGGGCCTGTGAGATATCAGTTTATCAAATCACTGATATCAAATTGGTATCAGAGCTGAGAGACAATGGAGAGTGGTCCGAGTAGTAGTCTGCCATTACCCCGCCTTACGAAGGCTAATTATGAGAACTGGAGTATCCAGATGAAGGCTCTGTTGGGAGCTAATGATAGTTGGGAGGTTGTCCATGATGGTTTCGAAGAACCGCAATCCACAACAGGATACACGGCGGCGCAGAACAAAACGTTAAAGGAGATGCGATTGAAAGACAAAGGTGCGTTGTATATGATGCTCCGAGCTGTTGATGATTCCGGATTTGAGAAGATTGCTAGCTCAACAATGTCAAAGGAGGCATGGGACATTTTTGCAAATGTCTACAAGGGAGTTGATCGAGTCAGGCAAGTCAGACTTCAAACTCTCCGAGGAGAGTTGGAAACAATGAAGATGAAAGAAGGAGAAAGTGTATCCGATTTTGTTACTCGGATTCAGACTGTGGTGAATCAATTAAAGAGAAGCGAGAAATGTTGCCCGATGCCAGAGTGGTAGAGAAGATTCTGAGGTCTCTCACTGATGACTTCGAGAATGTTGTATGTGTGATTGAGGAGTCAAAGGACCTTGCAACGTTCACCGTTGACGAACTCGCAGGTTCATTGGACGCTCATGAATAGAGGAAGAAAAAGAAGAAAGAGGAGTCACTGGAACAAGCACTTCAGACGAAAGCTTCGGTCAAGGACGAGAAAGCGCTCTACTCTCAAAATTTCTGAGGTAGAGGACGTGGCCGAGGTGGACATGGTTATGACCGAGGTGGTAGAAGTCGAGGTCAAGAAGGGTGGAATAGAGAGCAGGTTGAATCAAGTCAGCAGAATTGGCGAGGAGGCCGACAGTCAAATGTAGAATGTTTTAAATGTGGAAAGTACGGACACTATTCGAGAGAGTGCAACAACTCGGATAGGTGTTACAACTGTGGCCGAGTTGGTCATTTTGCAAAGGATTGCCGAGCCGAGAGAAGAACGAACGAAACTGCGAATTATGCTGCAGAAGAAGTAAAAGATGGAGGACTTTTGATGATGGCTGGAGGTGTAGTCAACCAGACATCCGAGATGGAGTGGTTTATAGACACTGGTGCAAGCAATCATATGTGTGGGTACAAGCATTTGTTCAGTAGTTTGAGAGAAACAGAAGCCGGACATGTATCGTTTGGAGACGCTTCAAAGGTCGGTGTGAAAGGCCGAGGTACGATTAGTTTCTTGCAGAAAGATGGACGAGTTGGACGTATTCAAGATGTGTATTACGTGCCTGAACTCAAAAGTAATATTCTGAGCGTGGGACAACTGATGGAGAAAGGTTACTCGGTTATTATGACAGACCAAGTTCTTCTATTGAAGGAGAAGCAAGGACGACTGATAGTCCGAGTACAGATGGAAAAGAATAGAATGTTCAAGTTAATCTTGAGATGTGTGGAAGTCGGCTGTTTGCAAGCCGAGATGAATGATGAAGCATCCTTGTGGCATCGTCGGTTTGGGCATCTTCACTTTGGAGGCCTAGCCGAGATGGTGAATAAAAATTTGGTGGTCGGATTGCCGAGAATGAACTGTGAGAGGAGATTTTGTGAAGATTGTGTGCTGAGCAAACATGCGAGGAGTCCATTTCAGAGGTCGGCCAGATACCGAGCACGACGACCACTAGAATTGATACATACCGATGTGTGTGGACCCATTACGCCCGGGTCCTTCAGTGGAAAGAGGTATTTTGTTACATTCATAGATGATTTCAGTCGTAAAACTTGGGTGTATATGCTGGAAGAAAAATCCAAGGTGTTTGAAGTGTTCAAGAGTTTTAAAATAATGATTGAGAATGCAACTGGAAGGAGGATCAAATCGATACGATCAGACCGAGGTGGCGAGTACACATCAAATGCGTTTAGAAGATATTGCGAGGAGTATGGCATCAGAAGATTCTTGACGGCACCATACTCGCCTCAGCAAAATGGAGTAGCAGAGAGGAAGAATCGAACCATTGTTGACATGGTGAGATCAATGTTGAAGACGAAGAGTATGCCGAAGGAGTTTTGGGGGGAGGCTGTTCTGTGTGCTGTATATGTACAGAACCGTTGTTCGCATTCCATACTTAATGGAAAGACCCCACAGGAATTATGGACGGGCCAAAAGCCATCGGTGGGCCATTTGAGAGTTTTCGGGAGTGTGGCTTATGCACACGTTCCGGATCAGCAAAGAACCAAGTTAGAAGACAAGAGCAGGAAGTATATCTTCATTGGATATGACGAGAAGACGAAGGGATACAAGCTGTTAGATCCCGGCACCAAGACAGTATTGATAAGCCGAGATGTGAAAGTGAATGAAGACGATGAGTGGAATTGGAGTAGTCCATCCGAGATCAAATCAGATCCCGGAAAGATGGTTATACAAGACGAGAAGGAAGACGGATCACCGAGATGGATCCCGGCAAGGAGCGAGACAGAGGATGAAGACAAGATGAGACGACCCCGGATGAGGAGTTTGCAGGATTTGTATGAGTCAACAAGTGAAGCCCATCTTGTTTGTTTGTTGACAGATTCTGAAGAAATAAGGTTTGAAGAAGCAGTGCGAGATGAGAAATGGCAAAGAGCCATGGATGAAGAAATCAAAGCTATAGAACGGAATGATACTTGGGAGTTGGTCGAGCTGCCGAAAGGAAGTCAACCCATTGGAGTCAAATGGGTGTATAAGAAGAAAATGAATGCTGATGGAGAGATAGAGCGATATAAAGCCCGACTTGTAGCTAAGGGGTATTCGCAAAAGGCAGGAGTAGATTATGATGAGGTGTTCGCACCTGTTGCGAGAATGGAGACAATCAGATTGTTGATCTCGCAAGCAGCTCAGTATGGGTGGCTGATTTATCAGATGGATGTCAAGTCGGCATTTCTGAATGGTGTACTTGAAGAAGAGGTGTATCTCGAACAACCACCGGGATACTTGAAGGGCGGAGAAGAAAAGAAAGTGTTGAGATAGAAGAAGGCTTTGTACGGACTAAAACAGGCACCGAGAGCCTGGAATACCCGCATTGATGCATATTTCAAGGAGGACGGTTTTGAACAGTGTCCCTATGAGCATGTCATATATGTTAAGAAGAAAGGTGATGATTTATTGCTGGTAGCATTGTATGTTGATGATTTGATTTTTATGGGGAAT
Organism: Glycine latifolia; assembly: GCA_013407115.1. Classification (NCBI taxonomy): domain Eukaryota; kingdom Viridiplantae; phylum Streptophyta; class Magnoliopsida; order Fabales; family Fabaceae; genus Glycine; species Glycine latifolia. Next base: position 44,021 of record QARZ01040958.1, read on the forward strand.
AGTGAGGAGATGGCACGAGAGTTCAAGAAGAAGATGTCGAGAGAGTTTGAGATGACTGATCTCGGTTTGATGAGATATTTTCTCGGTTTGGAAGTCAGACAGGACGAAGATGGAATTTTTGTCTCTCAGGAGAGTTATGCGAAGGGAATACTGAAGAGGTTTAAGATGGTGGATTGTAACCCGGTTTCAACACCTATGGAACCCGGTACAAAATTTTCGAAGTATGATGGAGGAGAACGAGTTGATCCGAGAAACTATAGAAGTTTGGTCGGATGCTTGAGATACTTGACGTATACGAGGCCGGATTTGTGTTTGAGTGTTGAAATTATAAGTCGGTTTATGGAAGAGCCGAGCTATTCTCATTGGAAGGCAGCTAAGAGGATTCTAAGGTACATTCAAGGGACGATCACACAAGGACTTTTCTATTCGAAGTCGGAAAATTATAGGTTAAAGGGGTACTCAGACAGTGATTGGTGTGGAGACGTTGACGATAGGAAGAGCACGGCTGGCTATGTATTTTTCATGGGAAACACAGCGTTTGCCTGGATGTCAAAGAAGGAACCAATTGTGACTTTATCAACATGTGAAGCCGAGTACGTTGCAGCATCCTGGTGTGTGTGTCATGCAGTGTGGTTGAGAAATTTGTTGGAGAAGTTGGAGCAAGTTCAAGTCGGTACGACCGAGATCCGGGTAGATAACAAGTCGGCAATTGAGTTAGCGAAGAACCCGGTTAATCACGAAAGAAGCAAGCATATTGATGTCAGGTTTCATTTCATCCGAGATCAAGTAAAAGAGAAGAAGGTGGAGTTAAGTTATGTGTCGAGCCGAGAACAAGTCGGAGATATATTCACAAAGCCACTATCGACGTTGCTGCTGGAGAATTGCAAGAAGATGATGGGGATGAAAGATGGAAGAAGTATTTAAAGTTTATGGGGGAATTTTGTTAAGATAAACGTTTAAATAAATATTGTTTTATGTAGTTTGAATTTTAAAAGGAGTAATATGGATAGATAAGATATGAGGAAAGATAAGATATGAAAAGAGATATTATAGAAAGATATTAGGAAAGATATTGTTTAGATTTGAATTTGAATTGTTTTAAGTTTAGAGTTTTGTTGCTTATAAATAGCACATTATGTAAAGAGTTCAATGTGGCTTTGGCAGACTATTATCAATAATATTAGAGAGTTGCCGCCCCCAGTAAATTTGTGAGTGTTTGTGTTTGTGAGAGTGCACCAGTGTGTGTGTAAGAAAAGGGCCTATGAGATATCAGTTTATCAAATCACTGATATCATATATGAGGCTGAGTCTAGTTACATAAAACTCCAATGAGGGAGAGCCTAGCTACTCATAGCTGAAAGAAGAAGAAAAACTTACGCAAATTAAAAATGACGAGTCGTGGAGAGGAAGCCATTGGAGAGCTCTTCTAGCCGTCACACAATGCCCAAGAAAGAGTCTAGCAGTGAATGATTTGAATCCCCCAATCATTAGATCAAAGTTCCTTTTGTTTCAGCTCAATGACACTAGGTCAACACTCCCACACTTAGCCTCAGCCTTCCACATGCTTAGCTTGATGAGATGAGATTTCAGCTGAGCATTTTGATGTTGTCGTGCTTATCCTGGAAACTTCTCACACGTAACCTAGTAGTGACAACAACAAAAGTGCTTTTTCCAGGCTAAGCTTGGTGTAATCCCACGCTTAGCCTAGAGATATAGAAGCAAAATACACAAAATTAAAGTTTCCCTGAAAACTCTTGCTATCCGAAGGTCTTTTGACTTGTTCCTCCGATATAACTTTTTCTCAAGTCGTCAATTCTTCTTCTTTTCCCATAATTAAACATCAAAAGCCAATGAGCGAGATTCCTAATAGATGAAAATATTAAACCTATTTTTAATTAATAGTTAGATTAACATAAAGGTGATTAAAACAAAGTTCTAAATCATAAAGTGTAAGATAAATGCCATTATATAAACATAAAGGATAAACATTCATGGCATTTATCAATACTCCAGGTCATGTAATATCAGAAACTCGTTAACATTTATTTGGCATTAATCTCTCTTATAGTTATGATTTATGATTCCAAATTGCAACCCACGATCGTATTTTCAAGAATTACAATGACTAATTTTGTTTGCTTTGTAGATTCAAAAAGATTATATTCATCCATTTTAATTTTCCAAAGTTTATATAATAGCAATATAATAATTTCTTAACTCAAACAGTAATTTACAACCTTTATTATAATCAAAGTACTTTTTGCTCTCAATTGATTTGCTTTGCTATATGCTTGACATCCAATTATTAACTTATGGCTACTATGAACTAAAACAGGGTAGCATCTTTCCAAAATTGAAGAATATCAAACTTAGTAACATGAAGAGTTTGAAAAGGATTTGGAATTCGGAACCCCCATCATTTTCCTTTAGCAAACTGGACACGCTAATCATTGAGGAGTGTGATAAATTAGTCAACGTTTTTTCTTGTTACATTGAGGGGATATTTCAGAACCTATGCAATTTGAGAGTTACAAATTGCAGGTCCGTGAAAGCAATATTTGATATACATGTAAAAGTTGGTGATGTATCTAATTTGCAAGATGTTCATTTGGAAACACTCCCAAAATTGAAGCATGTATGGAAGTTGAATGAAGACCGAGTAGGGATTCTTAAATGGAACAATCTGCAAAAGATATGTGTTCAAGATTGTGACAGCTTGGAAAATATTTTTCCATTCTCTGTAGCCAATTGTCTTGATAATCTTGAATACCTTGAGGTGGGTCAATGCTTTGAATTGAGGGAAATTGTGGCCAAAAGTGGAGCTGCCAACACTGATACAGTATCATTTCACTTCCCTAAACTAAGCACCATCAAATTTTCAGTACTACCACGACTTACGAGTCTCTATGCAGGACCAGAAGCTTATGATTTATCATGTCCAACGTTGAATGACCTGTCTATTGAATGTTGCTACAAGCTGGAACCATTCCACAAAAATGCACAGACAAAGCCTCTTTTTCCTGAAGAGGTAATGCTAAGCTTTTCAACTCTTTAACGATTCTTCTAATTCATGCAAAAATAAATATAAAATAAAATAGAAAAATATTATCATTTTACATGGAATTGAAGGTGCATTCTTACTATAGGTAATCAATAAGTTGAAGTCCATGCAAATTGAGTCTCAGCATGCAAACTCACCAAGCAGTTATATGGTGAAATGGAACCATCGAAGGGATAACTTAGAAGAGCTATGCTTATCTAGATTAAAGGATACTGAGATTTTATATTCTTTCCTTCATACAAATCCTAATCTGAAAAGCCTATCATTGAATGATTGTTTCTTTGAAGAGATATCGCCTCTTAGTGAGATTGAAAACTTGGGAGTTGTTCCAAAGCTGAAAAGCTTGAAGTTGATAAACATGCGTAATCTCAAAGAGATAGGCTTCGAACCAGACATAATTCTTAAAAGGGTAGAGTTCTTGATTTTAAAGAATTGTCCTAGTATGACCACTGTAGTGCCTTCCTCGGCATCTCTCAGTAGCTTGACGAATCTGGAAGTGGTTAATTGTGCTAAATTAGAATATCTAATGTCACCATCTACTGCAAAAAGCTTGGGTCAACTCAACACCATGAAGGTAATCGAATGTGAATCAATGGTGGAAATAGTAGGAAAAGAAGAAGATGGAGAAAATGCTGGGAAAGTTGTTTTCAAACAATTGAAGACTCTGGAACTTGTTTCACTGAAGAAACTCAGGAGTTTTTGTAGCTCTGATAGTTGTGACTTTGAGTTCCCGTCTTTGGAAAAAACAGTAGTGAGTGGATGTTATAATATGGAAATATTTTCTGAGAAAGTCACGAGCAGCAGCACGCCCATTTTACAAAATATATATGTCGTACATCAAAAAGAGAAGAAAAGATGCTGCTGGAAAGGTGATTTAAACACCACAATAAAAATAATATTCAAGGAAAAGGTACGTTATATGTATGATTTAATTTTTGTTACTAATTTTTATTTGAGAAGATAGTTATAAACTGACCGCATAAAATATTTTACATATTATTCGATTCGATCGTAATTTATTATGTATGATAAATAAGTTTGTTAATTTTTTAAAATAATTATTTTAAATATAATTTAATTAGAGTTGAACTCTTTTTATTTCTCATTTTGTTGTTTCCCCTCTCTCTTGAAAGTTATTTTTTTGGTCATATGTTGTATTTTCTATGATAATGATTTAAAATTTAATTTAAAATAATTATACTATTTTTCGCTTAAATAAAAAATTATTTTAATTGTTACGGAATAATGAAAAGAAGAGCGATAAAGTTGAATTAAAATAATAATGCATGCCATTTTTTAATAATGGATTTGTTTTAAAGTTTTTTTTTTATGAGTGGACTTGTTTTAATGTAAAACTGTGAGTGTTGGACAAAATTATAATTGAATTGTTTCGTTTTATCTTAACTTGCATGTTTATTTTAACTATTTTTTAGTTTCTAATTTTCTTAAAATTTAATGTTTTCTATCTTTAGTTAACTAGTATCTTAACTAGTGCGTTACATGGAATAAATATTTATTTTATACAACAAAAATTTATAATTTATAAGAAATAAATATTTTTAAACATATAAATTTTGTTATAATTGAATATATATCAAATAAATATGTTTTAACATATAAATTGTATTTTAAATTTATGATAAATAATTTATTTTATGATATATAGTTATTTTTAAATATTGATGATTTCTTTAAAAAAAATATTTAACTTCAAGTTAGAACTAAATTGGTCATGCTTGTTGCCTTAATTTGTAGAATACAATCCAATAATTAGTTTATATATAAAATCACACTATAAATTAAAATTTAGTATATAATAAAAGTTTAGTGGTCATGAATTGCAGTATAAGACAATTGTATATAGTTATATAGTTAAAAATTATAGTTGAGATAGCTTTTAAGATAGTTATTATAAATTAATATTAAAAATTTATCATATGATAATTCATGATTAACGAAAGTATAAAATTATTTTTTATTTTGGACCGCATAGTCCTTTTTTCTGATATCATAAATTATTGATGACTTTTGTTGAAAAATAGATTATAGAACTTTCTAAAAAAATAGACAAAAAAAACATTAGCCATTCCGAAGGTTTCCCGACCTTCACATTTATTTATAAGTCATCTCTATATATAAACAAAATTATTGTATTGAATGAGTGTTTTTAAGAGCTATTTTTTAACCAAAGCCTTTTTAGGAATTTTTCTTTCGCCAAAGCATTTTAAGAAATTTCTTTAACCTTTTATCTCTTTTAATCTATCCTTTTCATATTATATTTTTAAATTGAATTTCAATAATTTTAACATAAATTTTCGATAGTTAATAAATAAATAATGTGTACCACAATACAAAATGTTGATCATAAATCTAAAATATAATTTATATATTCAAAATATTTATTTATTAAAAGTTCCAATTATTTAATAATTTATATATTTAGAATTCTTTACTTATTATAAATTTTAGTTATATAAAATAAATAATTACTTTGTACATTTCACAAGTTAAAATACTACTGTGTGAATTGCACAAGATAATTATTGTTTTGTATACAATTATAAGTTATAGTAAATTAGATATTAAATTTATAACAAATAATTTTAAAATATGATATAAGATTATATTTTTAAAATGCTTAAACAACTAAGAAAATCAAATATTCAAAATAAAAATATGCGTAGTTTAAGATAATTGATAGACATAAATCTATTTTTCTTTTGAAAATTATGTTAACTGTAATTAAAATCCAGTAGTAGTAGTAGCAGTAAACTGCTACATCAGCTGTCAACGATGTGGTTTATTAACAGAACTTAACTTATGGTCAATTGATGGAGGATACAAAATTTGCAGGAAAGTGATAAGTTAGGAATAAAAGGTGCAATTAAGTTTTTCTAATTTACAGATATAGGGCCCCATTTTCACATATAAGAAATTTCAATCATACCCTTTTTAGTATATCTTGGTGTGATACAAATGATCGATTAGGTGCCAATTAACTCAGATGAAATTTAACTTCTCATTGTGTGGTTAGCATATTAGATTTCAATTTAAAGTGAATTGACATTAAGTAAAATTGTGAAACAAATATATAAATTGCATCTCAAGAATTGAAACAGAAATCTAGACTTCCTAAATAACATGCCACTTTCCTTAAAAAAAAAAAAAAAGAAGTAAGCAGCTAAAAAAAAATCAGACATGCCATGTAATGTATTGAAAATAATAAAAGAAAAGTGACTGACAGACAGAGTGGAATAAGATATAGCTGAATCGATGAACTAATTCGCAATATATATTTATAGAAATTTTTTGAAGGCATGGGCAATATGAGTTTTTCCGAACATCTTGAGCTACAAGAAGCCTGGAAGGGTGGTCAATTTAATCTGCAAAATCTTCACAGTTGGTTTTGTAGTTTGAAAATTTTGAAGCTGCAGAAATGTGAAATTCAACCATGTGCAATTCCATCTAATATTCTTCCTTATCTAAAGAGCTTAAAAGAACTGGAAGTACGAGATTGCAAAAATGTAGAGGTAATTTTTGAGATGGATGTCACAGATGATGCAGGAACAACATTCCAATTGAAGAAATTGGATTTAGAAAGGCTACCAAAACTTATGCAGGCGTGGAAAGGGAATGGTAATGGAACTCATAGCTTTCAAAATCTGCAAGCATTGTTTGTTAAAGACTGTCAAAGGCTGCAAAATGTGTTTCCCGCTGCCGTGGCCAAAAATCTTAAGAAGCTTCACTCACTTTTCATTGAATCTTGTCAGAGGTTGTTAGATATTGTTAGAAAGGAAGAAGACGCAGAAGCAGCAGCAGAGTTTGTATTCCCTTGTTTAACTACACTGCATCTTACTAACCTACCAGAACTCATCTGCTTTTACCCTGAACCATTCACTCTGGGATGCCCTGTGTTAGATCAATTACATGCGGTAGATTGCCCAAAGTTGGAGCTATTTGAAAGTGCTAACAGACAACCCGTTTTCTTGGATCTAAAGGTATGTAACATGCAATTTGCACTCTCAATTTATTTATTTCACTTTTCACCTTGTAATTCTAATTCATAGCCCTTTCTTTTTTATTTGTTTTTCTTTTACTAGGTCATTTCCAACCTTGAGGGATTGAAACTCGAATGGAAACACAGTTTGGTGTTAAATTCAAGGTTATTAGAACTTGAGGATGGCCCCGACCTCGAGTATTTAATTGATATTGGACTGCACTTTGATGTTGATGAGAATGAGACTATGTTGCCCATTCAAATACTCCAGAAGGCACCCCTAAAAATAATGAGTATATATTCTTGCCGTTTCCTTGAGGTATTCCGCACTCCAATCCCTGAAATAAATGAAAACAGGATGCTTACACAGGTGAAGACGTTGTGGCTCAAAGATGTATGGAAGCTCAAGTCTATTGGGTCAGGGGACACGCCGTCGTTAGACATGATTTGTATGAAGCTCCACGAATTATTAGTTATTGATTGTCCTCATTTTACAGCATTGCTGCATTCCACTTCAGTATCTTTCTCCTATTTGAAAGAATTGTACATATACAAGTGTCAAAGATTGAAGTATTTATTCACATCCTCGGCAGCAAAAGAGTTAATTCAACTTGAGGAGATCGAAGTCAGTTATTGTAAATTAATAAAAGAAATAGTGGCAAAAGAGCAAGATGAAACATCTTCAGGAGAGATCAAATTACAGCAGCTATACCGCATAGGTCTATATAACTTATCAAGCTTGGAATGTTTTTATTCGGGCAATCAAACTTTGCAGTTACCCTCGCTGATAGAAGTGTACATAGACAAGTGCCCGAAGATGGAAATTTTCTCTCAAGGATCGATAGGTCCAAATTCTTGTAGGGAAATTACAACTTGGGCCGACCCAAATGATAGATGGATCGTCTTCCACGATGATCTTAACTCTTCTGTCAAAAAGGTGTTTCTACATCAGGTAAATTCTTCTTCCGAACCCAATTAATTATGACTTCACAGTCTTAAACTAGACTTATCAAACATCTATTTTGATCCATTGTGACACCGGATTTTTTTAATAATTTTTTTGGATCAATTTTTAAAAAATTAAATGTGTTTATAATAAATAAATTACCAATTATAAAAATAATAAAATTTGAAATATATAACTGAAAAGATATAATGAAGTTTGGAAGAATATAGAAATGAACATCTTTAAAAACATTAGTTTTCTTAGTAAATTAATTAAATGTTTATATGTATATTATTTGATGTGTGTTTTATTTGAAAAGTTTAATATTTATGAACTGACAATGCGAAAAAGTTTCATATTGTCATTCAATTACAAATTACAGTTTGAATTGTTTTAAAAGTCAAATAAAATCTTTATATGATAAATTATGATTTGATAATTATGTAAAAAAATTTACATCATCAATGTATAATCTTTTTTCTCTTATAATATTTATGCAACATGTATATTAGTATAAAAGCATTAGTTAATTATATTTTTAGTCCCTCAAATTAGGGATCTATGTTTTTTAGTCTTCTAAATAAAAGTTTCATTTTTTTTAAATTTGAAAACTAAAATATGCAAATTTTTATTTTATTTTTGGTACAAAAAATACAAAATTTGCACATATTTAAGTTTTCAAATAAAAAAATATTCTTTTTAGTTCCTTTGCAAGAGTTTGAGGAACTAAAAAATACAAATTTTTATTCAAGGGACTAAAAAAATAGACTTCCTAATTTAAGAGACTAAAATATAATTAAGGCAAAAGTTAGTCATGTTTTTCTAGGAAAGTTAATCATATTAATAACTTTTGATATAGTCACAATTTTTAAATAGTGTAGTACAAAAACAAAACACATTTGTGATGCATTCAACTAAAAGAAGTTGCAAAATAACATCGTAATGATATGATAATATTTTTTATCCATTGTGCAACCGTACAACAGTTGTATCCCAGTAATTTCCTTATCATTTTGATAATTTATCAATAGTTTGTAATTATAAATATATTGTAATAACTTTTCTATCATAATTACAATTACTTTAGTTAGGGTCATCATTTCATCTGCCCTTCCACTTCTTGAGCTGACCCAGCCTGAGTAAATTTAAGTTAACCCAAAGAAAAATATATTAGCCATTTACATATTGTATAAAGAAATACTAAGCCATAGTACCATTTACAGCGCACGCCCGTGCGCACACATATATATATATAGTTCTACTGGACTTATGGCAGTTTTACATTTCACATCTTGATTATTTTTGGCACTAACTTAGGGCAAACTCAATGCTTTGCCTCTCATTGGAAATACATCAGCCAAAAAAATAAAATCGGAAACAGACATTTTAATTGTATTTTCACACTCACTCAGTCGTGAATTTATGTATACCGTTTAATGAATGATGGTACAATTAGCATTTCAAATCAACAGATATTTTACAGGACTGTTACACTCATAAGAAAAGAATCATACTCTTTAATTTTTCTATAGTGCTTAGGATGTATTTGTAAAATTTAACTCACATTTGATTATATAAAATTACTCTGTCAGTCTCAAAATAAGTGTTATATTTAAAAAAATATTTCAAAATAATTGTTATATTTAACTTTTCAATGAAATATTAATTATATAATTTCTCACTAATACCTTTAATAAATGTCACCTTAATTTTTGAATATAACATTAATATTAAGATTAATTTTGTAAAATTATTATTTTCTTTTATGTATTTATTAATTTTTATCTGTACTTATAAAACAATCATAAATGACACTTATTTTGAGTATGTATGTTCCATATTTGCAAGCATTGTACAAATATAAACCAATCATTTATGGATCCCTAAAGAATTACCCTTCCCTTGGAAAAATAAGAGAACATAAAAAGTTTAGCGAGAGAAACGGTGAATGGAAGTGATTCAAAGAAGAGAAACCACAAAAGTAAACTTCAAGTGGAAAAAAAAAAGTAGAACATTTGAAATTGTACCTTACAGTTTTTTTTTTTTTTGTTGACATAAAATTGTACCTTAATTACAGTTAAACAATATACATCCTTACATATTGGTCTCTCTTCTTTTGTATGCCCAGAATCATATAGTTTTCGGGGATTCTTATATGTTGCAAGAGATACAGAATTCAGAAACACTCCCAGATTGGTATTTCCGCAATTTAACTTCTATGGTCGTGGAAGGGTGTGGATTTTTAACAGATGGAATACTTCCCTCCCATTTACTTCATTTTCTCAGTAACTTAAAAAAGTTGCAAGTGCGGAAATGTAATTCTCTAAAGGCAATATTTAGTACGGGACCTCAAGGAAGTCTCAGCCATCTGGAACAATTTCAAGTTGAAAACTGTGATGAGTTAGCGGCAATTGTTGCAAATGATGAAGCAAATAAAGAGATTGCTATATTCTCCAGCATAACGTCGTTGAGGCTATCGGATTTGCCAAATCTAAGCTGCATTTATCCTGGAATGCAAATTCTAGAATGGCCTATGCTAAAAGAATTACATGTCAAACATTGTCCAAAGCTGAAGTTATTTGCATCAGAATTTCAAAAATCTCCAGATTTAAATCCAGATGGTGAAGATAGATTTTCAACAGACCAGCAAGCTATTGTCTCACTTCAAAAGGTATGGCTGTTTATGTATAAGAAAGCCCACGCCTAAAGACACTGCATTCTGTGCTTACATATACATTTATATTGAAAATTAATTTATTTTTGGGAAGTAAACTTTCGCATTTTCTTCATAGAACTTTAACAGAATTTAGAATATAAGATTCATTCTGGCCTTCTCATTTTCTTATTGTTTTTGAATCCAAGGTTACTCCCTGCTTGGAGGTAATGTCGCTGGGTATGGAAGAAGCCATGATGATTGAGCAAGGAAAACTTGATATTGACCTCTCGAAATTAAATTCCCTCAAATTGCAGTGCTTTCATGATGAGCAAGGGGACATATTTCCATTTGTTTTTGGTTTAAAGGTGTCAGTGTCACTACCCACTATTGAAAAACTTGTGTTGCTCCATAGTGCCTTTAAAGAGATATTCCCCTCTAAAACACCAAGTAATGGCATACATTGTGTTAAAATCCTTTCACAGCTTAAAAGATTGGAGCTTCTGAGTTTGTTTCAACTTAAATCCATAGGATTAGAGCAGTCCTGGATAAGCCCCTTCATACAAAATTTAAAAACCTTACTGGTTAGGGACTGCCATTGTTTGGCAAACTTGTCACCATCCAGTGTCTCTTTCTCTAATCTGATAAAGCTTATTGTAAAGGATTGTCATGGGTTGAAGTACTTGTTCACATTTTCAACTGCCAAAACATTGGTTGTACTGAAGGAGGTTTACGTAACCAAATGCAAATCACTAAAAACAATAGTGGCTAAGGACGGAGAAGAAGGAGACGATGATGAAGATAATGATGTGGAGGAGGAGGGGCAAGATGAAGATGAAGATGAAGATGAAGTTGAAGATGAAGATGATGCTAAAGGTGATGGAGATGAAGATGAAAATGAAGGTAATAACGATGAAGATGGAAATCAAGGTGAAGATGGTATTACATTCAAGAAGCTTGAGAGTTTGACTCTTAGCTCATTACCAAAACTTAGAAGCTTCTACACAGGGAGTTCCTCTTTGAATTTTCTGTTAGAAATTTGGGTATGATAATCCTGGATAACTTTAAAGAATCGTGTTCGTACACTTTCCGAACAAAGTATTTCGACCCTGTTCTTGCCTGGGTTCACGAAATCCTTGTTGGGATAATTCTTGAAGAACAATCTGCTTCTGGCAATAGAGAACAGATCAGGAATGTAGAGAGAAAGTATGATTTTCGTATTTTGAAATCTGAGGCCAAATGACTCCTTATATAGGAGTTTTTCCAAACAATGCAACTCTTGGCGATGAACCATCGTAACCGTTGGTTATCAGAACGGTTGGGAGTAGTTATTTTTCTAACCTTTCCCAAGAGCGGTTAGGAGTAGTTATTATTTTGAATTGTTAACCGCCTCTTATTCATAACCCATGGAGTTTAAACAAAAAACTCCAACAATCCCCCAGCCAGGGGCGCTGCCCCTTGGAACCCCGCACCGTAATCGCGGTCAATTATGCGTTGGCTCAACAAGCGTGCACTCCGCACTACCCTAACTCGTTTCCAAAGCTTAACGCGTAATCGCATTGGCCTATAGTAAATCACATTACTACTAAAATCCATTGATGACACTAAAATCACCAACATTTTCCATGCTTGAAAGTAATGTCTTTCAGCAAACCTTGCAGCACGAATCTTTTCCGTCATGTTGACAAAGTAGAACCAAAACAATTGAGAGTGAAAATAGACGGAATCTACTCTAAACGTGATATAAATTCTGTAATAATGCAACAAGATGAAGCAGAGGCATCCTGAGTTAGTATGATGACATATTCCCTTGATCACTTGTAAGTATTTTCTCATGGACATGCAATAATACAGCTTAATCAACTGCTATTGATTGACTAAGAAGTTTTCATCGTTTACATATATGAAGAATTGAGAATGTTTAATGAATACATATATATTCTATCTGAATTGTTTTGGTCTTTTCTAATTACCTCACTTTAATTTGTTAATAATTTGCTTCAGGAAATTGTTGTCTGGTGCAAGAAGCTTATTGTCATTGTGTTCGCTCATGTTACCATTGAAAACAGGTTGTCTTCTTCTCATGCAACCATAGAGTAAAAAACATGCAATCCTAGTGAGTTTGTCACTTTTCTTGCATTTAATTTTCAAATTATGAAAACAAGGCGTAAAAGATAAAGTGACAAGTTAATTCTGAGAAATGTTTTCAAAAAAAGAATCGAACATGATGATAATGTATTCAATATAATTTAGCATGAGTAGAAACTCAGAGTTGTCAAAACTTGCTTTATAAAATTAGCCTAGCCAAGAAATCATTAAAACATCAAAATTTCATTTGTTGTAAACGTTCCCGTCACCATATTGATTAATAGATTTTTTTTATCTTAAAGTTTAAAACTATTTCAACTTTCAGGTATTATCTAATGTTTTATCTAATGTTGTAAACGTTCCCGTCACTATCGTTTTTCTTTTCTAAGCTCTACATCGTCTCTTCCTTTATTTTCTTGGTTTTTTGAACCATGCTTGGATAACATTGAAAAAACAGATAAGCTAGCAGCCCTTGAGATACTTTGTAGAAAGGGTTGCCAAAATCTTGTCTTAGTTGTGGCATTAACAGATTTATTAGTACTAGCCACTAGGTGTTGTTATCCTTAGTCAAGGTCTTTCGGGTTTAGTTACCCAAAAACAGAAATAGAAATAACTATTAGCATATAACAAATTTCCACGAAAATTCAGAAATTTTATTGCCTGCAGTTCAAAATCCAATACTCGTTTTTAAAATATTTGTAAACTTAAATGCTTCAAACATTTATATTTATATTTTTAATATATAAATACTTTGTTGATTTATGTTGTATATATCATTGCAAAATAAAACAGTTTTGACATATATATTTAAGTCATTAGCTACTTTTGTTTTGATCCGTTGCATACTTGCATTACAATTTTTTCTTACGAAATTAGTAAATAAATTTTTTTATCATTGAAAATCACAGTAAAAACATATAGGAAATTATAACAAGAGTGTATTAATTAGTAATTCTTTTTAATATTTTTTTATTTTTAATTTCTTAACTAAGACGCTGATATTACTTGCTTAATTTTCTTTTGAACTCTTGACCATATTTGGTTGCTTGATAGTAGTAGCCTCGCTAGACAGTGTATCTCGGTATGATATATCTCTTAACGGGGCATACAGTGAGTAATATCATGTAACAATTTTCTAAGACGACTTCAAAAGTCGTTTGAATTAGTCTTGTAAAGAATATAGATTAAAAAGCCAACATGGATCTGAGATTGATCAAGCCAATGTTTAAGTAAGACCAACATGCTTTATTATACGCTAAAAGTCATTTTCGCAGCTACATCACGTTTAATATTTTAGTATTCCAATGAGATGAGCAGACGTATAACAACCATAACAATGATTATAAAACTAAAATTCAATGCATTCCGTGGATGCTTACCAGGCTGTACCGCGTGAAAATCAAAAGAGAAAATTATTCATTACTTCCTTTGAAAAGATATCCTAGATTGACCTTTTAAAAAAATAATTAATATAAAAGATATTCTAGATATTTTTTTTGACAAAAAGTTACTTATGATATTTGATTGATAATCAAACATTCAATACAAGCTATATCATGGTAGCAAATTGAGAGAGTACGGGTGTTTAAATTTAAATGGATCTAAAATAAAAATTTAAAATTGAATTAAATTGATTTTTTTTGAATTTTTTTAATGATTTCATTTTCAAGCCGATCGATTTGATTTGATTAATTATTTATCTTTTTGAAACTAACCAAATTGCAACATTTATATTATTTTAGTATTGTACGTTTTATTTATATATTACTTGAGTTTCACATTATTTGCAAACTTATATAATGTATATCACATTTTTTTTAGACGACTTTTTTAAAATATGATTAATTTAAAATATGAAATTTGACAAATTTTTATTGAAAAGGGTTTAACATATTAATAAATTTGATAGATTATCATGAACAATTTTCTAATGAAATTTAATTTAAAAGATGAAAATAAAGTACATTAATTTTAGTGAAATAATATTTTAGTAAAAATCGAACCGAACTAAATTGTAAAATATTTGTTTGATTTAGTTCGGATTTTATTTTAAATAAAAATCAACCAAACTAAACAAAATATGTTTTAAAAGTTTGATTCAAAGGACATGAAATTAAAATCTAACAAAACTGAATCATAAACAATCCTATGAGAGACAAGGAAAAGATGATACCACTCTAGACAGATTATGAGTATCACTGTTTACTTGTCTCTTTAAGAAAATTAAATCATAAGACTAAGATTTCATTTATATATATATATATATATATATATATATATATATATATATATATAAGTACAACAAAGATCTAGTAACGTGGTTTTTTTTTTCTCCTTATAGGGAGTATTTGGTATTTTTCAAAGCAAGTATTGGTTTTACTCTCATCAGTCATCACCTAATTTGTGTTACAAATCTTAGTGTGTCAATAATGAATGGTTTTGGCAAGTTCATTTTCAAAGTGATATCAATGCTTTGAAGTGATTGAACCGAAGGAAGGATTCTGTAGGTTTTTCTCTTTCTCACCGTTTTCTTCAATGCTTCTGTCTTTCTCTCATTTGCATTCTTCAGAGTTTCTGGTTGTTTTCGGTGCCTTCATACTGCTCAGGTAACCACTAACGGCAATTTGATCTTTCCTATTTGAACTTTAGGTTTTTCACGATGCTGCCATGCTGCAGGTCATCTTGTATTGCTCCTCTAAAAGAAAAAATGTTAGACATGACATAAAGCATGTTTAATTTATATATCTATAACTATAATCTGAAAGGCCTGCTACTTAGAATTAACTAGAACTTTGCTGTTACTAGAATTTCGAGATCCAATTTTTGAATCCATCAATTTTGAAATTTGACGAAAAGAGTATACAGTTAATTAACATTAGTTTTGCAAAACTAATTTTGGTGATATTCTTAGAATTGAAGCGCTGTGCAGAAACTTACACGAAATAATAATTTTTGGTTACCTTACATGAAATAAAAAACATTTGTTTTATTATTTCAGGTACAGGAAAAAAGAAAAGTTTCATATTATTTGGAATTAAGCATCCACTTGGTCGTTGGACGGTCTTAAAGAGAATTAATTTTCCCAGGTAATGGCGTAAATATTCTTTTTCAAAACCATTCCCCGCAGTTACTGAATATTTTACTGTAAATTTATCATTTTAACTTACCTACACACAACAGAAGCGGTTACATGCTTCACTTGACAAAGTGGATAGTTTCTTCCCAGAATTAACGGTACTGACTGGTTTCTACTTAACAAGGCAAGCTCTCTTTTCTCTTGCTTGGATTTCAATTTTGCTTGGTTGAATATATGATTATGCTTATCTGGTTAATGTGTAATTGGGATTGTTGATTCGGTTTTGGTGATTGGAATTGAAGCTTGACCTGTTCTTCTTTCTGCTTTGGTTTGATGGGTTTTCTGTTCATTGACTTAATTAGTCTAGATGGGGGACTGTTTGCTCGTCTTTTATTAATTATTTTTTTGACACTCGTGTCGTGCTGTGTTAAATCTTATCTGTAAATATAGTTTTGGTGGGCCTCCTTGTGCAGTGGACCATAAAGTGGTTCTTCTTTAACTTTCGGTCTATCACTGTCACTTATGTTATGGATTATGTCCGCTGCTGTCACTCTTATCGTGACTATCACCAGCTATTACTGTCACTATGATCATCAATTATAAATTTTATTGTACTAAATTAATTATCTTTTAACTTAAATTAATTATTTTTTTTATAAGCTAAGAAATCCATTAATTGAAAGAAAAGTAGCTTAAGCACAAGGTATGGAAAAGCAAGCAACATTACATGCAAGGCTCTGTATACAGATTGACAAGAGGCCTAGCTACGACAATTCTGCTTGATGTCACTCACCCCTAGTAGTTCATTAAACATTGTTGTCCTATAACTACACTCTGCCCTTTACAAAATTTTAATTATTACCTCTTAAAATATCTTAATTATTGTGTTATTTTTCTTCAAAATTATTATTGTATCAAAATAAAATAAAATAAATCTAATAATGTTCATTACAAACACAACACCAAAACTAATTCTTCAACTATGACAATTTTTAGCCATCATAAATTATAATTTTGATTTGGAAATTAATATTGATGGTTTTGAAATAGTTACAACTCATTATTTGTAAAAGGTAATGATCACGTCAACCATGGAGAAATCTAAAAAGACGAAATAAAAAGTAAAATTTTTCAAATATCAAAAAATAAAAATAAAGAAAAATTTTAAAAATATAATATATATCAGAAATCACAATCATACTTTAATGATAAAACTATAAAGAAAAAAGACTCAACTTAGAATAGAAAAGACTGAAACCAACATTGAATTAAATTATTGGAAACAAAAATGTGTTTAAACATTCTGACATTTGATTACTTGAAATAAACGTACAGGTGAAGATGTAGTTGATAGCGGGAAAGAAATCAATAATTAAGCATGCAGTTTGTTGGAATTTTTGTTCAAGTGTTGCCACATCTAAAATCGGTGTGTCTACAGCTAAAGTCGGGGTTGGGATATCTAAAGCTGCTACCGTATGAACTTTGGCGTTACGAAAGCATAGTTGAAGAATTAGACAGAGGTTTTAATAATCTGCAGAGAGAGAGAAAAAGGATTGGACATAAAGTTAAAGAGGAAGAAAATCGATATGGGAGAGCTATTGACGATGATGTTATTAAATGGTTACAAGAGGCAGATGAGATAATTTCTGAGTATGACGATTTCAGGCTAGATGAAGACAATCCATATGCTGTGTTTTGCGATGGTTACCTTCCTAAACCATCGATAAGGTTTCGTCTAAGCAGAATAGCAGTTGATCTCGCAAGAAGGGGTAATGTACTGCTGCAGAGCGCAAAGCCTGATTGGTTGGGCCGATCTTCGACTGATGCTGATTTCCAAAGCTTTGCATCCAGAAATCAAACCAAGAAGCGTATTGTGGATGCATTGGAAGACTCGAATGTTGGAGTGATTGGAGTTTATGGGTGGAGTGGTGTGGGCAAGACTAGTTTAATCAAAGAAGTTGCCAAGGAAGTAAAAGGCAAAATGTTCGATGTGGTGATTATGGTGAACGTAAGTTGTCCTGAAATAAGAAGTATTCAAGGACAAATTGCTGACAGGTTGGGGATGATATTGGAAGAGGAATCTGAGAGTGGAAGAGCAGCCCGCATACGGGAGAGATTGAAAAATCCCAAGGAGAAAACCCTTATAATCTTAGATAATATGGAGGTGAAACTTGACTTCAGCATATTAGGAATTCCATTTGATAACACTGACGGTAGCCAGATGAATAACAAAAAGAAAAACCCTTTGGCCCACCACAAATATGCAATGAAAACAGAAGAATTTGAAGCTTCCAGTTTGATGAAGATAGAAGAACCTATTGCTAGATACACAGGATGCAAAATTTTGATGATTTCCGACAGTGAACAACTTTTGATCAGTCAGATGGGTGGGAAAGGAATTCAAACTTTTTCTGTAGAAGCATTAACAGATAAGGAAGCAAAGAAGATGTTTATGACCATGGCTGAAATAATACCATTAAGGGAAAAGAAAGCAGAGACGATGCGGAAGACCATGGCTGAAATGATAGCATTCAGGGAAATGGAAGCAGAGACGATGTCTAAGATCATGACTGAAATGATAGGTGATGAAAATTCCAAGTTTGAAAAATTGGCATCTCAAATTGCCAAGAAGATGTGTAAAGGATTGCCCATGACAATTGTTACAACTGCAAAGGCATTAAAAAATAAGAGCCTGGTGGTATGGGAGAAAGCATATCTAGACCTTGGAAAGCAAAACTTAACAGCAATGCCAGAGTTTTCTACAAAGTTGAGTTATGATCTTCTAGAAAATGAGGAGCTCAGGCACACTTTCTTAATTTGTGCACGTATGGGTCGCGATGCATTAATTACTGACTTGGTGAGATACTGCATTGCTTTGGGTTTCCTTCAAGGAATTTACACTGTAAGGGAAGCTAGAGATAGAGTCTATGAATTGGTTGGAAAGTTGAAAGAATTAAGTTTGTTGTCTGATAGTTTTTCAATTGATCATTTCACCATGCATGATATTGTACGTGATGTGGCTTTGTCAATAGCATCCCAGGAAATGCATGCATTTGCACTGACAAAGGGAAGACTAGATGAATGGCCCAAAGTGGACAAGCTTGAAAGCTACACTGCAATTTCCTTACAGCATTGTGATGTGACTGATATCATGATGAAGTTTCCTAAAAACATAAACTGTTGTAGACTTAGAATCTTCCATCTTGACAACATGAATCCACGTCTGGAAATACCGGACAACTTTTTTAATGGAATGAGAGAACTCCGGGTGTTGATATTGATTGGCATTCATCTATTATCCTTACCTTCGTCAATTAAATGCTTAAAAGAACTCAGAATGTTTTGTTTGGAGCGATGCAAACTAGCTGAGAATTTATCTATTATAGGAGAGTTGGAGGAATTAAGAGTTCTTAGTTTATCTGGATCTGATATTGAATGTTTGCCTGTTGAATTGAGGAAGTTAGCTAAGCTACAAATTTTTGACATAAGTAATTGTTTTGAACTTAAAAAGGTTCCTGCTGATGTATTTTCAAGTTTAACTAGTTTGGAAGAGTTGTATGTGGGAAAAAGTCCGATTCAGTGGAAAGATGAAGAAGGAGAAGGAAACCAAAATGGAGATGTCAGTCTTTCTGAACTGAGGCAATTGAATCAGTTAACGGCACTAGACATACAGATCCCAAAAATGACCCATTTTCATAAGAACTTGTTCTTTGACCAGTTGAATAGTTACAAGATCATCATTAGAGATTTCAATGCATATCCAGCGTGGGATTTCAAGATGTTAGAGATGTGTGAAGCATCAAGATATTTGGCACTTCAGCTAGAAAACGGCTTTGACATTCGTAATCGAATGGAGATCAAATTACTATTCAAAAGAGTTGAAAGTTTGTTGTTGGGACAGCTAAATGATGTCAAAGATATTTTCAATGAACTGAATTATGAAGGATTTCCATATCTGAAATATTTGTCCATTCTAAGTAACTCTAAAGTTAAGTCCATCATCAATTCAGAGAACCCAACATATCCTGAGAAAGCATTTCCCAAATTAGAGTCATTGTTTCTCTATGATGTCAGCCACATGGAACATTTATGCCACGGTCAACTTACAAATGATTCGTTCCGCAAACTAAAAATCATCAGGCTCAAGATCTGTGGTCAATTAAAGAATGTCTTCTTCTCTTCTATGCTCAAACATCTTTCTGCCCTTGAAACAATTGAAGTTTCTGAGTGTAACTCTTTGAAGGACATTGTTACCATGGAAAGCAATATAGAACATATTAAGCTTCCTGAATTGCGCTCTTTGACGCTACAATCTTTGTCTGAATTTGTTGGATTCTACACCCTTGATGCATCAATGCAACAACAAGAGCCTAATTGGAAGCCGGGTGATCAACTCTTTGATGAAGAGGTGTGCTCAAAATTGTCACGCTGATATGATTATATTTTGAACTTTCATATATTTGATTTGATAATATGTTAAAATCAAGAAGAAAGTGATTGCTACTAACTTCAAAAATAAAACCTGTTGGTTGCCTATTATTTCTTCTCTACCTAACCATTTTTTTCTTTTCCCTATACCGTATATTAAGTTGAGAAAATCAAAATAAATTCTATAATTTTGCAGACACTTTTTAAATATATTTATCGTTGCAGGTTGTAGTTTTCAAATTAGAAAGGATGGAGCTGTCCTCGATCAAAATCCGAAAAATATGGAATGACCATCCTTTAACAAGACTTTACTTTCAAAATTTGATACACTTGGATGTCAATGATTGTTGGAATTTGCGTTACCTACTATCACTTTCGATGTCCAAAGGTCTGATGAATCTTCAAAGCCTTTTCGTAAGTGAATGTGGGATGATGGAGAGCATATTTATGGAAACCAAAGGTAGTATGACCGAAATTGAGGTATGTCGGTGGAACTATAGCACATTTCAGATCTTTAATATACCTTCATTTTAATATGTAGATGCTACCCACATTATCTTAAATATTAGATAATTTAAAATCTGTATGTTTGTGATGAAAACCTTAAACAAAAACCTATATGTGATATGAAATTATTTCATGTCCTGTATGTTTGTGTTCAAATTCTATGACAGTATTGCGGACTTTCAAATACCCAGTCATAGGGGACACAATATTGTTATACCAAAAATATTTTGACTACTTGCACCTCTAAATTCCAACAATCAATATTATATTGCTTTTCTTATTCCATTCTTAACCAGTAGGTCATTTAAATACACCACTAAGCGATTTTCCCTTGAGGTTTGTTTTATAGGATGAGCAAGCTCCTTGATCCCTTCCTTTAAATTTTTCTAACCAAAACGATAATAACATTAATCGTGAACTTGATCATTACTGACTGGTTTTGTTTGTCATAATTCACAAGAAAATAACTGACTATTGTTGAGATAAATTCCCTCGAGGAACTGAATGTTTTAATGATTGCTTAAGTGTTCTTATTAAGACAAGACATGTTTAGAAGCTTGATGGGTATTTTATTTACTTGGTGTGAAGAGAGCTGGGGAAGGATACTCAGATGACTACTGCTTCAGTGCTTCTGAAGTTTGGGAACACAGTAGGTGATGTTGTGAGTGTCTAATAAAGGTGCTGCTAAGAGAACTAGGAGGGACAGTCATGTGACTGTGGCTTCTTTTGTTCTAGGGAACACAATAGGTAGTTGTGTGTGCCCAATAGCAGGTGCTACTGAGGGTGAAGCCTAGAGACTTGTTGAAGTAATACTGGGTTGTATAGGCTTAGAGGATACTAAGTTATAAGAACTTGTGGAGGCTTCAAGGAAGAAAAAATATCACAAGATGCTTGGTCATAATTAAAAACCTATAGTTGTAAGAATTGGACATAATTCAGGATGAGTGAACCAGTATGAATTTTTGGTGTGTTGTTTCCTCTTCTACTGCTTCTCATATATTGTTGTTGGCACTTAAAATCATTTTTTTTACAAAAGCCTGTTTTTCATAAGCTTAAACTGATCAATGGGTTTTATAAAACTATTTTATATATCATCCAAGAACCAACTCCTACTACGTGCCATCAAATGAGAATAAGAAAATGTGTACAACAAATTTTTTATCATTAGTGAGTAGGTTCTGAAGCAGTAACCAACAAGTTTACTTGATGATTTGTCACAAAACTCATTAGTTTATCCAAGTACCTCTAAGGAAACATGTTACTACTATAAATCTTCTGATTCTCTTAGCAAAAAGCTAGAAAAGCAAATTCAGAAGCTAGTGTGCTTGGGTAAAAAAAATAGCTAGATCAGTAAATAGTTACTATTCAACTCCCCTTTTAGAGACCGATTAATTTATTTCAACTATACTATATAATCATTAGCTACCTAAACCACAATATAAAATGTGTTGTATAATGCAAGTTATATTTTTTTTTCTCTTTCTTTATTGATTTGTTTTTATTTTCTCTAGTATAGCCGTTAGTTTAATTAAATTTGTGGCGATTGTGAACCAAGGGCGGAAGCATCTTTCCAAATTTGAAGAATATCAAATTCACAAGCATGAAGAGATTGAGACAGATATGGCATCCCAAATTTCCTTTGCATTCCTTTGGCAAACTGCATGAATTGATCATTGACAGGTGTAATAAACTTGAAAATGTTTTTCCTTCTTATATGGTCGGAAGTTTTCTTAGTCTATGCGACTTGAAGGTTACTAATTGCAAGTCAATCGAAAAGATATTTGACCTCAAAAGTGTTGGAAAACGTCGTGCTTGGAATATGATCACCAGTTTGCAAAATGTACATGTAAAAGCACTGCCAAAATTGGAGCATGTATGGAATGAAGACCCAGGAGGGATTCTTAGATTCACATATTTGAAAAAGATATGGGTTCAAGAATGTCTCAACTTAAAACATATATTTCCAGTTTCTATAGCCATGAATCTTAAAAATCTTGAATACCTTGAAGTCTGGAATTGTGCTCAGTTGAAGGAAATTGTTTTCAGGAGGGAAACAATCAAAGAGAGTAGCGTTTTGTTTGAGTTTCCAAAACTAACCACCGCCAGATTCTCGAAACTGCCAAACCTTGAGAGTTTCTTTGGGGGAGCACATGAATTACGTTGTTCAACACTGTATAACTTATCCGTGGAACATTGTCACAAGCTCTGGCTTTTCAGAACAGAAATTGCAAATCCAGAAAAAATGCCAGTCTTTTTGCCTGAAGAGGTACTAATCAACCTCTTATATCCCATGCATTCTTTTTAATTCATAGAGATAGAATGAGAATCATAACAGCAGAAAACAAAACAAACTACTCAATTACATGGAAAATGTATTTTTTGTTAGGATAAACATTTAAATAGATAGTTAGTTACTTAGTTTGAATTTTAAATATGAGAAAGATATATGAGAAGATATGGGTAGATAAGATATGAAGAAAGATAAGATATGAAAAGAGATAATATA
The DNA here is from genome assembly GCA_013407115.1 of Glycine latifolia. Classification (NCBI taxonomy): domain Eukaryota; kingdom Viridiplantae; phylum Streptophyta; class Magnoliopsida; order Fabales; family Fabaceae; genus Glycine; species Glycine latifolia. The sequence goes on from QARZ01040958.1 coordinate 67,283, forward strand.
GAAAGATATTAGAGAAGATATTGTTTAGATTTAAATTTGAATTGTTTTAGGGTTTTGGTGCTTATAAATAGCACATTATGTAAAGAGCTCAGTGTGGCTTTGGCAGACTATTATCAATAATATTAGAGAGTTTCCGCCCCCAGTAAATTGTGTGTGTTTGTGTTTGTGTGAGTGCACCAGTGTGTGTGAGACAGAGAGAGGACCTGTGAAATATCACAAATAGTGAATTTCTGATATCATTTTCATCTATTGATATCTTTTACATTAACTTACCTTTGTTTATTTCAACCATCATTTCTTAGGTAATTCGCAACATGAAGTCCATGCAAATAGAGCCACGTGATGCAAATTCCTTAAAGAGATATAGAATGCACAAATTAGAAGAGTGTCAATTATCTGGAATAAGGGATACTGAGATTCTATATTTTTTACTCCACAGAAATCCTAATCTGAAAAGCCTATTGTTGTGTAATTGTTTCTTTGAGCAGTTAGTGACTCCGAGAAGCCTTGTTAATGAAAATTTGGGGGTTGTTCCAATGCTCAAAAGCTTGAAGTTAATGAACTTAGCTTCACTTAAGACGATAGGTTTTGAAGAATACACTGTGCTCTTTAGAATGTTAGAATGCTTGATTTTAAAGCACTGTCCATGTCTGAATAGCATAGCGTCTTCCTCAGTATCGTTCACATACTTGACAAATCTGGAAGTGAGTAATTGTAATAAATTAAGCTATTTATTGACACCACCAACTGCAAAAAGCTTGGTTCAGCTCACCACCATGAAGGTAATTCAATGTGAATCGATGAAGACCATTGTGTTTGAGTCAGAGCAACAAAAGACAGAACTTAATATTATTTTCAGACAATTGAAGGAAATAGAACTCGAGGCTCTGCATGAACTCAAATGTTTCTGTGGATCCTATTGCTGTGCCATTGAGTTTCCGTCCTTGGAAAAAGTTGTTGTGAGTGCATGTAGCAAGATGGAAGAGTTCACATTCTCTGAACAAGTCAACAAGACACCAAATTTACGACAAATATGTGTTAGACGTGGAAAGGAGGAAGAAAGATTACATTGGGAACGTGATTTAAATGCTACGATACGATTTTTGTACAAGATTCGGGTAAGAATCTATTAACGATGATATTTGACTTACACATTATTTTCCTTCAAGTTATTTGTTGTATGACGTCTGTCAAGAATACATACCGAATAAGGAATAAATAATTAATTAAAAGTTACGGTGGAATGGAATTGAATTAGAAATTACAGTGAAGAGTGTTTGTAAATATGTTTTTCATAATAAAAAATTCAGTTGCCAATTTTAATCCCTTTTTTATGAGTTTAACTTTTACTTACTGTCAATGTAAAAATTTGTTTAATTACTATTAAGCAATAAAAAATGATGATATATAGAAATAACTTTCAGGTCATTTCCATTTCAACATCTCACTTTTTTTACCTCTTATGCATCGTAAATGGGTCTCATCATTGCATGTATCTTATTTTCATTTCACCAATTCTTCTCTAAACATTTTTTATATTTAAAGTAAAAAAATTATTATAGACAATTTATGATAGAATAATAGTATTAATTATTTATAATGTTATGCATAGTTATTTGCCTTTTTTTTATATTTTCATACATTAGACCTCCATTTATCTTTCAATTTATTTTTTTTACTTTCTCTCTTTATCGGTGTTATGTCACATTACTTACCATATCATGTTCTTCATTTTTTTTCTGTTTTTCACAAGATATACACATGTATATACCAAATACTTTTTCGATATTTGTGTCAACATATTAATTAAAAAGTAATTATTTCATAAAATAAATTATTTTGCGATTGTTTTCACTCTAGAGACGCCAAATATAAAAGCATTATGATGAAGTATGAAAAGGAATTTGGGATATTTCAGATAATGAACTTATTTACAATATTTACAGGCTCTTGATCCAGACATGGCAGCTTCCAATCCTTACATGGCACTCGAGAGCCAACGATTGAAGATTTTGAAGCTGGGGAATTGTGAACTTGAATCTCATGCTATTCCAACTGTTGTTTTTTCCAGTTTAAAGAACTTGGAAGAATTAGAAGTAAGCAGCACGAATGTAGAGGTAATATTTGGTATAATGGAGGCAGATATGAAGGGATATACCTTACGGTTGAAGAAAATGACTTTGGATAACCTGCCAAATTTGATTCAAGTATGGGATAAGGATCGCGAAGGAATTCTCAGCTTTCAAAATCTGCAGGAAGTGCTTGTTACTAATTGTGAAAAACTGAAAACTTTGTTTCCTACAGAGCTGGCTAAAAGAGTTGTGAAGCTCGAGAAACTTGAAATAAGGCGCTGCGAAGAACTTCAAGAAATTGTTGATCATGAAGAGGCAAATGCAATTACAGAAGCACCAACAGAATTTTCATTTCCTCATTTAACCTCACTGATTCTGCATATGTTGCCACAACTCAGTTGCTTTTATCCTGGAAGATTTACGCTGGAATGCCCAGACTTAAATCATTTAGAGGTGTTGTCTTGTGATAAATTGGAGACATTTCAAAACCAACAAGAGGCACAATGCTCTACTTCAGTTACTAGGCTACCCCTTCTCTCCGAAGGAAAGGTTTGTAAAGAAATCTGCCTTTTTTTTATTTTTTTTATTTATATTTTCCATTCCTAATAAATATTTAATTTTTGTGTTTGTTTCCAAAGAAAAAAATAATTTTCATTGAGTCTCTAATAAACAACAATTTTGTTTTGGATCCTTAACACTTTTTTAGTCTATAATAAATTAGCGAATTTTATTATTTTCCTTGATAAAAAAATCATTTGTTATTAGTCTTTTTCAAAGGATTAATAACAAATAAAAAATTATTAAAGAGCAACACAAAATCCATAATTGTCAAGGACTAAAAAAAATATAAAAGATCAAAAATAATTTTTTTGATTTATCAGGAAAACAAATTATTAAGAAACAAACACAAAATTTAAATATTTATTAAGGATCATAAATATATTTTAATTTTTTTATTTCATCTTTCATTTCCTATTTGTCACCCCTTGGTTGCCCTTTTGTTCTTCCCTTACTAGACTACTTTCATTCTGGAGTCATTGAAGCTCTATTGGGAAAATGCAAGGATGCTATGCAACAGAAAAATTCTGAAAGACATGCTTCATAAATTAGTTGAACTTGAGCTGGATTTTAATGATGTCAGTGAGGTACCAAATTTTCTGGTTGAGTTTGCTGACTTACTTGAGAGGACATCCAATTTAGAGTATCTTCAAATAAGCCGATGCAGAGTTCTTGAGGAGTTATTCCCCTCTCAACCTGAACAAGGTGGCACCAAAAAGCTTAGACACTTGACGAACTCATCCCTTGTCCGTCTGCAGAAATTATGTGTTTCCTCGTGTGGTCATTTGACAACTTTAGTACATTTAGCAATGTCATTCTCCAATCTAAAACATTTGTATGTAAAAGATTGCCATGGATTGAAGTGCTTATTTACATCAACTACTGCAAAAAAGTTAGTACACCTTGAAGAGATGTACATAGTGCGATGCGAATCCGTGGAAGAAATATTGGCAAAAGAATTAGAAGACACTACTTCAGAGGCGATAAAATTTGAGCGACTCAACACGATAACTCTAGATTCTTTATCAAGCCTGTCATGTTTCTATTCAGGCAGTGACACTCTGTTATTATCATCTCTGATAAAAGTGCTCATATGGGAATGCCCCAACCTGAAGATATTCTCCCAAGGAGACATAGAAGCGGAATCGTTTATGGGAATTCAAGTCTCGTTGGATCCAAATGAAGATTTGTTCTTCCACCAAGATCTTAACAACACTGTGAAGCGGAGGTTCCAACAAAACGTAAGAACTTTATGATCGATTTTACTTCAATTATTGCATGAATGTAATGTTTTTAACCATTAATTTTAAATATACTAGAGATTTTGTGTAAACATTAATTTAACACCAAATATTAATTCATGACTTTCGTTAAATATAGACTTCCGAATTTAATAGTAAAAACAAATTCATTCATAAGTTTTTTTCAAAGAAATTCATAGAAGTTACTTAATATCCATATTAGTTTTATACATAATTTTAATATATTTTTCTCAAATAGTAAGTACTGCTCATGCATAACTATGTAATAGACCCAGTTTTTATGAAATCAAAGATGAATGACAATCAGGACTTGCAACTTAGATTCAACTTTAACCCATTTTATTACATGGTGTAGTTTTTCCTTTCAATTTAAAGATACGGATAAAATGTTTTTAATCGATCCCTAATAAATATACGAGTTCCGTATTTGTTTTTTATAATAAAAAATTGCATTGAGAATTGGATTTCTAATAAAAAAACAATTTTATTTTTGGTTTTGATATTTTTTTAGTGTGTACTAAATTAACGAATTTTGGGTTTGATCATTAATAAATTAGTTATTCAGTATGCTAAAACGAAAAGCATTGTAAACTTATATGTTATTTACAGGAGTTTTTTGAAGCCTTGGACAACGAGTGTATTTCTGATAATCTTGAGCTACAAGTGGACTGGCATGGTAAATTTGGTCTGGAAAACAAATGGTTGAACAATTTGGTGACTTTGAAGCCGGACATTTGTCCTCTACCATATGCAATTCCATCTGCTATTCTTCCTCATTCAGAGACAACAGAAGAATTTGAAGTGCAGGATAGCATCGAAGTAAAGGTAAATTTTTATATGGATGACACTGAAATTATGGAAACAACATCCCTGTTGAATAAATTGACTTTATATGAGCTATCAAATCTAACACGAGTGTAGGGAAAGAATAGTAAAGGAGCTCTCATCTTTCATGTGTCTAACAGGAAGAAGGCACGGTAGCAAAAGTAACACAAAAGTTTGTGTTTCCTCGTTTAGAGAATTGGAATATTCATGACTTGCCACAGGTCACTTACTTTTACCCTCGAATGTATATTCTCTGAAATGCCCCACCTTAAATAAATTATCATTGTTGGATTGTGACGAGCTGCAGTTATTTCCAAGTGCACATCTCATGAATAAGGATGAAGGTAGCAGTACTTCGATTAATATTCAGCCTCGTATCTTAAGTCTAAAGGTAAGCACCATAGAATCTGTACTCCCAATCTTTTTTCTTTTTTTTTTTTTGGTTGTGTCTAATTCACAGTCCTTTGTATTCGAATTGTTTAACCTTCAATTTTTAGGTTATTTCTAAGCCGAAGGAATTGAGACTAGATGGGAAACTCAATCCAGCGTTATCATGCGAGAAGCTCCATGAATTAGACGTTTTCAATTTTCCTCATTTGACAACCTTAGTATATTCAACTTCTAGATTGTCTTTCTCTCGTCTGAAAAAGGTGTCTATATTCAACTGTCCCCACTCGCAACATTTATTTACATATTCAGAACACAAAAAGTTAATGAACCTTGAGGAGATTACCGACAAGGAATGTGAATCAGTGAAAGAAATAATTGCTAAAGATGGAGAGAAAGATGAACACGAAGGAGAAGGTGATAATAATAAATATGAAAATGAGATGATATTATGGAACCTTGAGATTTTGACTCTTGACTCATTATCAAAATTTGAAATCTTTTTTATACAGGGAGTTCCACTTTGAATTCCCCATCCTTGAAAGAAGTGGGGTTCACCAAATGCTACAGCACGAAACTTTTCCATCTTGGTGACAAAGAGCAAACAATATTGAAGGTGACCATAGATGGAATCGATCAGGAAGGTGATATAAATTCTGCGACCATGCAACAGTTTGAGGAGGAGGCAGCCTGAGTTAGTTTAATTTGGTGACAATTTCCCTCGACTTGTATGTAAGTAAATACATTGATAATTATTTCTCATGGGCATGCAATTAATATATGCTGGTCAACTGCTACTAACTGAGTGAGAGAAGGCATTAAATATCTAATAACGTTTCTTTGTTTCTGTCTTCTACATAATTGAAAAGTTTTGAATGTTAAATTAATATATATTTTACCCCAATATGTTTTGGTCATCTCTAATCACCTCACTTTTGTTATAACTTGATTCAGGAAGTTGTTGTCTGGTGAGAGAAGCTTATTGTTGTTGCGTTCGCTCATGGTACCCTTGAAAACTAGTTTTCTTCTTCTTAAGCACAGCAACAGAGCAGAAGACATGGAACGATGGCAAGTTTGTTTTCTTTCTTGCATTTATATTTTTCATATTTTTCATCTTAGGAAAACATGAATATGAACATAATAAACAATAACATGAATATGTAAATGGATTTAAGTTAATCAAGCATGGGTAGAATCATTATTTTCAGAACTATATATAATGAGCCTAGACAAAAAAAAACAATTAAATGCCAATATTTGATACTATCAAGATTTCTCAAGCCTTGCACAATATGGTTTAAACATTGTGAATCTTTTACTTATCAAAGTTGGGGTTCGATTCGCTGTACTCATGAACGTTTCGATTTATTTTCCTAAAAGTTTGAATTTGTTTTCCTTTCAGCTACTATCTATCATAAATTCTTTATTTTTTAAAATAATTTCAAGGTTGGGGGAATCAGTGGACTCGAAGAAGGCAATGACAGCATTCATGACAATAACTATCGACAAATCGAGGGATTTTTTTCTGTTAAAGTGTAGCGTTCAGGAATAAAGTTTCCGAATGAACATATAGGAAACACTAATGGTTCGTATGTTATATAAGGGTGTTTTGTTAATAAAGTGGTCCTGTATTTATACAAGAGTAGAGGTGTGTGTGGCTTTCAAATTTTAAGAACAGTGTTTCATATATTTGACCTATATTGCTCCAAGAGGTTGCATTGCTTTAAATTAAGTTGTTGAAGGGTTTTCTATGAATAAATTTGACATGAGTGTATTTCTAGAGAAGGACTCTGAATGGAGAAAGTTGGCAACTTGGCCTGCATCTCTAAAAATATTTTTAGCATGTTGTGTATGATTTTTAAGTTATAATAAGGTGTTTCATAAATAGTGTTATCATGTATTTCTACGTATGTGTACTATGGTTTTTAAGTTGTAAAAGGAATGTTCCGTGAATAAAGTTCTCCTGTAAATCTACAGGATGCTTGTATGGTTGTGCTTCATATATAGTCTCCTAAGGATACATATGTTAGTGTAGTGGTTTAGACTCCTTTTTAGGAGCACTTTTAGCAACCTCGGCCATTTGATGTTTATTTCTTGCTACAGCTTGTAGACGGGAAAAAAGTAAAATGCAAATGTTCAACTCCTAAAAACGTACCTGTAAATAAATATCTAAAAAATTCTTAAGTAACAATGAAAATATAATATTTTTAGACTAGTCCATATGCAGTTAATACCTTTCCTCATGTTAAAATCCACCTTATTTTGAACGTCTTTTAAGGATGAAGTTGACCCATATATCTACCTGTCACTAATTGCATGTTGCGTTGTTGGCCTTTGATATATAGGGGAAATCTCCCACTTTTGCCGGCTGAAACACCATGCACATTGGCATTGTAATCCCTCTCTTTCCCAAAATCTAGGAATTAACACCATTTGGTAGATAATTTTGCATAGACTTAATATATTTTACATAACTGAAAAATAGATCGTTTTTATATTACTACCCTAATTCATTTTCGGTCAATTACGTACTTAAAAAAAAATATGTTTCAAAATAGTATTTGTTGTTAGTCTTATTCTATTAAGTGATGATGTGTCAAACGGAGTGTTACATCATCAAGCCTAATTGCTGACATTAGTGTCACATCATTTTTATTATTTAAACAATTTAAAAAATTCAATTATTTTACTTCCCCTTCTCCTTCTCTAACGAAAACCACCACCGTCGTCCAACCTAACTCCACCATTGCCGACTGCGCCATCGACCGCCACCACCGCACCATCAACAGAAAACAACCCCTTCTCTTCTCCTTCTTCCCCTTATCTTTTTTTCCCTTTCTCCAATAGAAAAACAACCCTGCACCACCACCGTTGTCCAACCCAGCACCACCACCGCCAACCAGAGGAAGAAACGATGACGGAAGAGTTGTCTGAAACACCCAAATGGAAGCCAAAATTCAAAGCAGAGAAGCCAACAGAGAGTGATGCTAAGAACGAGAAGAAGAAGTTGTTCGTCAAACTCGATGAGATCTCTGAGGTTTCTGAAGTTTCTAGTGTAAGTGAGGTCCTGAATGGCCTCGAGATGCACCAAATCGACAAACAAGTCATTGTCAAGGCTCGTGGCGTGATTGTGGAAGTGGCTCGAGTCGACCTCGCCAAAGCTCTAGAGGGGGGAATCATCCTTTGTGGCAACATCGTAACCCTCCTGATCAAGCCGTAGCGGCTCACGGTGCCGAGAGGGATCATGTTGCAAATCAGCACGTGCCGAAGCTCCTCCTCAAGCCGCAACATCGCGAGCTGAATTGCGTTCTTGACGTTGTACGTGATGATCTGGACGGTGCATCCAGCGGCAAAGGACCGTAGCACGTGATCGAGAAGAAGGGGAAGAAGGAGAAGATAATTTTTTTAATAATTTAAATAATAAAAAAATAATGTGACACTAATGTGTTAATGATCAAGCATGATGACATAGCACTTTGTCTGTCCTGTTATTACTTAACAGAATGAATGACAAGTATTAAGTAAAAACATGAAAAAAATCCAAGTAAGTAATTGATCAAAAGTGAATTTTTGGTGCTAATTTGAAAATTGTCTATTTTCTAGATATGAAAAATATATTTAATCCTTTTGCAGAAAAAAAAGAAAATTAAAGAATGACAATATTGGCATTGCATTAGGATTGAGAGCGAAGGCAATCAAAAGAAATATATATGTGAAAAAGGTTGTTTTTTGTTGATCATGGGATAACTAGAATTCTTGAAATCCTATCGAATGTTGGTATGTGAAATTTCAAATTCTTTATTTTAGATTATAACTACTAGTTATAAGAATGTTTTGGAATTTTAATAATTCTAACAAATAAGATGTTTTATGACAAAAACTTAAATTTCTCTCCCCCAACTTCAATCCCCATAGAAATTTTTTAATCCAAGTATGGTTCATTGTTTGAAACATGTAGTCCATATCTGAAATTGGTACTTTCAAATACAGCATCCATTAACCTAAAACTTGTTATAGAAACAGAAAAACAAACAATACTTTTCAGGAGAAAAAAAGAACAGATTCAAGTATGTATCTTCTAATCTTCTATTGATTGTCCGTTACCTGAGATGTCATTTCCTTCAATCCTTCATTCATTTCAATGGCGCTCAGGTTTCATCTCGATTAGAGGCACCGCTCCCTCCTAACGGAACCGTGAATCCTCTCTCATTACCAGCACCTACTACACCAAAATCTACATTTACCGACAAATTTTTACTCGCCATATATAAGCAAACGTCATTTAATCTTTTTATAAAACATGACTTTAATATATTTTTTATCTCTAATAAATATTTTGTGTTTGTTTTTTAATAATTTTTTATTTTACTTTGAATACCTAATAAAATAACGCTTTTATTTTGTCTTTGATATTTTGTTTCAGTAAATTTTGTATTTGTTTCTTAATAAATTAGTCAATTTTGTTTTAGTATATACGCTCCATGAGTCAAAGGACTCACGTACCATGGTTAAACACAATATGTGACAAGCTCCACCAATTAAATATTGACCAATGTCCTCATTTGACAACATTAGCACGTACAATGTCTTTTTGTTGTATAAAGAGTGTTTATATTCAACTGTCCCGACTTGCAATATTTATTTACATCATTGGCAGCAAAACAGTTAGTGAACCTTGAGGAGATCACAGTCAAGAACTGTGTATTGGTGAAAGAAATAGTAGCTAAAAAGGGAGATGAAGATGAACACAAATGTGAAGCTGAAAATGAGATGATATTTGGAAAGCTTGAGATTTGGACTCTTGACTCCTTACCAAAATTCGAAAGCTTTTACACGGGGAGTTCCACTTTGAATTTCACATCCTTGAAAGAAGTGAGATTTACCAAATGCTACAGCACGAAACTTTTCCATCTTGGTGACAAAGTGCCAACGAAATTGAAGGTGACAATAGATGGAGTCAACAGGGAAAGTGAAATAATTCTGCAAACACACAACAGTTGGAGGAGGAGGCAGCCTGAGTTTGTTTGGTGACAAATTTCCTTGAATTGTATGTAAGTACATATTTGATTAGCTATTTCTCACAAACATGCAATGAATATATGCTGTTCGATCAACTGCTACAAACTGAGTCAGAAGGCATTCATCTTTCTAATAGCATTTCTTTGTTTCCGTTTTCTACATAAATGAAGATTTTGGAATCTTAAATCAATATATATTTTACCCCAATATGTTTTTGTCATCTCTATTACCTCACTTTTGTTAATAATCTGCTTGAGGATATTGTTGTCAGATGAGAGAAGCTTATTGTCATTGTGCTCGCTCATGGTACCTTGGAAAACTGGTTTTCTTCTTTTTAAACACAGTAACAGAGAAGAAGACATGGACTGTTAGTGAGTTTGTTTTCTTTCTTGCATTTATAATTTTCAACTTATGCAAACATGGATCAGATACTACAGTGGATTCAAGTTGATAAATCATGTCTAGAAAATCATAATTGTCAAAACTACTATTATTAAATGAGGCTAGCTAGCTAGCTAAAATATCATAAAAATGCCGAAACTTGAAAGTGTCACATTTTCTCATGTGCCTTACACAATCTAGTTTAAACTTTTGAATGTTTTACGTATCAAAACTGGGGTTCCAATTGCTGTGTTCATGAATAGATACTTATTTTCCTATAAGTTTGAATTCTTTTACTTTCAGCTACTATCTAACGTCATTGTTTTTTTTTTAAGTTTCAGAAGAGAAGGCAAGGATAGCATCCTAACAACTATCGACAAATCGAAGGGTTTTATTTTCTGTTGAAGTGCGGTGTTAATGAATAAAGTCTCCCTATATAGCTACAGGAAAGGTAAATGGTTCTTAAGTTATATAAGGGTGTTTTATGGATAGTGGTCCTGTATTTATACAGGAGCATAGGTGTTGTTTTTTATTGTTTTAAGACTAAAATATTTGTTTGTGATTCTTAATAAATATCCAAAATTTGTATTTGTTTTTTAATAAATTTATTTTCATTTTGCTTCTTGATGAAAACAAGAATTTTATTTTTGGTTCTTTACGCATTTTTTTAGTCTTTATAAATTAACAAATTTTGTTTTTGTTTCTTGATAAAAAAAAATCATTTGTTATTAGTTCCTTTGAAAAAGACTAATAATAAATAAATTATTTTTATCAAGGAACAATTACAAAATTCATTAATTTATTAAGAATTAAAAAAAATATTAAAAATCAAAAATAAAATTATTATTTTATTAGAAATTTAATAAAAAAAATTATCAGAAAATAAACACAAAATTCAAATATTTAGCAGGGGTTGAAAACATATTTTAGTATTGTTTTAAATAATTAAGTTGTTGAAGGGTTTTCTATGAATAAAGTTGACATGAATGTATTTCTGAATAAGGATGCTCCATTGAGAAAGTTGGAAACTCGGCATGCATTTCTACAGACTTCGTGTATTGTTTTCAAGCAATAAGGTGTTTCCTGAATAATATTGACATCTACTTATACATGTGCACTTTGGTTTTTTAAGTTGTAAAAAGTGTTTTGTGAATAAAGTTTCCCTGTAAATCTACAGGAGCTATGTATGCTTTTTAATTAGAGAAAGAGAGCTTCATATATAAAGTTTAATTGTATTTCCCCAAGATATGTTTGTGTTAGTAGTTAAGAAACCATGATGATGATGATGATGTAGTGGTGTGGGGGAAGGTTAAAGAGGGTTAAAGAGATTGGAGCAGTTAGTGGTATAGAGGTGAAGCTCATTTCTCAGGAGCACCTTTAGCAACCTCTGGCCAATTGCAGTTTACTCTTTGCCCACTGCTTGTAGACGAGGCAAGGAATAAACTGCAAATATTCTGTAGGAGGAAATGTGATTAGTCATGTGCAACCTTTAACTAAGGTTTGAATTTCCATTAGAAGCGGTGTTCATAATTAATTAGTTTTCAGCAGTGTCTTGAATTTTGTTTTCATAGAAAGATATTTGTAGGAGAAAAAAAAAATATTCAACTCTTGAAAAGTTACTAGCAAATATGTAAAAAAAAGTTAAATAACCATTGAAATATAATATTTTTAGACTGGGCAATATACACTCACTTGTTGACCAGAGTTCAAGTGCTAACAAAATGAGTAGTTGCTAGAAAAAGAGAACAGATTAGAGAGACAGAGGATACAGAAAGATAAAATATTATATAATCTAAACACTATTACACACTATTACACAGATTACCAAACATTCTCATTCCACAGTTTACACTCTAAGCTACTTGTTTCATATAGACAATGAAACAACATTGATGAAAACAAAAGTAACAAAGAAAAAGCTTTCATGATACAACAAATAGTCATTTGCAACTTTCAATGGTTCCTCTACTTTCTGCTGAACAAGCTTCTCAATTTCCCTCTTTCCAACCGCTCAAGTAGCTTTTTAGCTCCTAGAATGTCCATCTCTGTAAGCTTCTTCAGATACCCGATTGCTCCGTACGAAATCATTAGTTTCTTACATTTCTTACTCGGAGAAAGTGATCCAAGGCAAGAAACTGCATACTTTTTTGCAGTGTTCTGAGGGCTTGGATCAAGCAAGTGGACGAGATTTGGCACACTTTTATCATCCTTCTTAACCTCTCTCCTATTCTGGGACAGAATCATTAGGCTTGAAATCGCTTGAGCAGCAACCTCTCTAGCAGAATTTGATTTAGCCTCAAGCATCTTTATAAGAAGAGGGATGCACCCAGCTTCACCAACTATTTTCTTCATCTCCATTGAGCTACAAACACGGCAGATGATAGATGCAGTGGCATGTTGAGCACCCAACGATCCAGACTTCAGCACATGAACCAAACAGGGAACCAAACCAAGAGAAACTAAAGTTTCCTCGGAAACTGATCCAACCAGATTTTTCAAAGCTCCAACTGCGGATTCTTGGGGAAGTGGACCATCAAGATACGCCAGAAGACTCCTAACACCACCTTCAGATATAACAGACTTTCTCAGATGCTCATTGCTTGAAGTGAGATTCTGCAAGCATTCTGCTGCATACTCTTTGGAACCTAACAAAATTCCACAATTGAGAAGATTAATCATAACCCTCACTATTCCTTCTTCAGCCAAAGCCAGTCTCACCTCAGGAACAGCTGATATATTTGTCAAAGTACAGGCAGCAGCAGCCTGTGACACAGAATCACCACTTTGACAAAGCTCAATCAATGGCCGAACACCACCGTGTCCAACAATCGCACGTGTTGTTTCTGCTGACATTGACAATCTCTGAAGAGATACTGTAGCCTTCTCTTTACCCACAGCACTACCAGACTCAACAAGCCTTATAAGAGGTGGCAGAACTCCTTCAGAAACTAGCCACTTTTCACAGCTTCCCGACTCCACAAGAGAGCATATAACACTAACTGTCTTCTCCCTTATCCGTGGAAATGTTGCTGTGAGCAATTGAACCAAAGCAGCAACATTGCTCCTACCAAAAATAGCCAAAACATTCTTCTCATCCTCTTTCATAACATCATAGAGTCCGTCTAAGGCTTTGTGCTTTGCTTCCAAGTGACCAATCTGAAGGCGTGCAAGTAGTTCTCTTATATTGTTGTGTGTTGCAATATCTGATTCTGCCATAGAACCTAACACGGTTAATGGCAAAGTAGCTTCACCAAGCACGCCCGTCTTGATCAAGAGACCACAATCCTTCAAATTCAAATCCAGTTTCCCAATCAATGCATCAAGATCACTCTGCATCTGAAGCTTGCCCTGATACTTCTGCTTCACACACAACTCAGCCAATTCAATGGCTTCTCTAAGTGTCTTTGACACAGCCTGCAATTGCTCCTTGCAAAGAGCATTCCTGGAGAAACAAGGGTGGCTCGACAAGTCTGATAAACGTAATGGAATCTGCTCCAATTTAGAAATGATCATCTTCCACCTACCAGGAAACCCCTTAACGTCCCTTGCATTAGCAAGAGCAACAGGAACAAGTTCCTGTGCATGCAACAACCAGTCTTCTGTGGATTGGGCTTCAAATGCAACCGCGTCTTTATCCTTACTAGCTTGAGTAGCTTCCACCATGCTTTCAAATTTGGGTGAAGTGGTCTAGTAGAATTGAATTGATGATCAACAAAGCTGTAGAATAGAAGAAAACCAAGCTCAAAGAAATGACCAAGATGCCAATTTGTAGAAAAGCAATGATATTAACAGCATAGAAAATTAAAAGGTTGTGGAGCAGTAGCAATCATAAAATCCGTAAATTATAAATTAAGACTCTAATAGAAAATTCTCAGACATTAAAAAGAAATAAAAAAGACTAGACCAACATCAATAACTTCGAGAATCTTATGATCACACCCAAAGCTTGTTTGAAAGCATGAGTCGACCATCATCAAAACTGAAGTACCTAAAGATGCCCCACGAGTCCTTCTTTCCCTTACTTTAGCAAGTGATCATTTAATGCCCTTTTGGAAATTCCAAACCATATATTAAATTTCGATGTGAATAAGAAAAGACAAGCTAAACCATGGTTTATGAGAATAGCTATCGATGAAAGTGAGGGAATTGGCGTGTAACGGCTAACTATTGAGTCCAATTAAGAAGCCGTCGGTGGATAATATTATACAAATCAAAAGTATTAGACCAAAGAGACACACCCCACACATGGTATAAATGTTATACAAAACACTCTCAAGGGTAATTTGGTCATTGACACAAATCTCCTTTAACTTTACTTTTCATCCATGAAAATTGAGGTTGGTGGAGAGAGTAACAAAGTTAAACGTAGGGAGTTTTGTTTGTCATGTTGATTAAAACCCACATCAAGGATTCCAGTTTCTACAAGAGAGGCTCCTCAAAAGTGGAATTTTTTCCTTCTTACTCCTCATAAAGGCTACCGGTTTGAGAAAGGTAAAGGCTTTACTTTGAAGGAAAGACACAAAATAAAAGTCTCCGTCTACAAGTTGTATACAACCCAATTATATTCAATAAATAACCCCTTATTATTATTTATTGCTATCATAATTACTATTTAGTATTAAGATTGATGAAAATTCAAAATCATAAATGTAAATAGTCATATAACTCAAACCAACCTGAGTTGCTAAATCTTCAAACACTTGATCCTGTCAAGAGCTATCACTGGTGTTCCCCACTGTTTCTGCAAACCCATAAGACATAAGAGAAAAGATTAAGTTCACAAGCCAAAGGGAAGAAAAAAAAAACAGAATTATTCTTTTCTATAGAAAGAGATCAAATTCAAACCAAAGAAGCAACAAATAGAAAACACTTGAAGTACCAACCTTTAAGAAAGAGCAACTAAGACAACAGGACAAGCCTTTGTAGCTTAATCTTTAAACTTGACACTCTCTATCACACACACACACACTATATTGTACTTCAGAAATGGCTATAGAGAGCAACAACTACCCACCAACACTGCAAAATGTAAATGCAATGCTTCCAAATTCATCAATCAAGACACAGCTGGATTTATTTACTTCAAAACCATGCCCTTCATGTTAATTTCTGAGAATCAGAAACATCTTCTGTGTCATAACTCAGAAACAGACACGACACGCTCAAAATGAAAGTGGTGATCAAGTTTTGAAACAAAACCTGCTCTAAAGTATTTTTAAAAAAGCTTTAACTGCACAAAACGACAAAAGAAGTACAATACAAACAACAACGTTCACCCCCACTATTCAAAAATCAAATTTTTACCAGCGTGGAAGCCAGTGTCAACGTTGAGGGAGAAGGGGGAGCTTGTGTTTCGTGTGATGAGGCTTAAAGGTCTAGCAGGTTCGATCATCGAACGGTGGAGATTGTAGTTTGGACAGACAAGGTTACCGTTGGGATTTGTTGAATTTGAAAATGCTAAGGATTTTTGTCTTTGCACGTTACCAATGTGATGACGTGGAAACTCTGCCACGTGTGATGTGGGGACAGATGCTACTTTTCAAAGTGACTAAAATCCCACGTGAGAAGTGGACGGATCATGCGGAACTGTGTTCAGTTCAGTTAGCAGTGTTCAGCGTTATTGTTTTTGAATTTGCAAACATTTGACATTGGTTTTGTTGGAAAATTGCGAATATGCCACTGATTAAAAGTTTGGTGAAGCAAAGCATGCGAGGTTGTTGGCTGGTAAGCTCATAGATAATAGAATTATAAATAGTCATATTTCACCTTAAAAAGCGTGATGGGATGTTAAATTGATTTTTAAAATATGAAAATATAAATTTAGTTTTTAATGATATAAAAGTATAACAATTTGTGAGAACATTATTATTAAGTTATACTTCCTCTATATTCTTATAACTCTATATTCATATAAAAAAAAGTGATACTGTATATTGGATTTAAATATAAATAAATATAATTAATGTTGTATTGTTTTTAAAAAACTTTTTAGTTTTTTTATTTATTTATGATATCAAGTTTTAATTAAAACATTTTAGAAATAATCTTATTTTTTATTTAAGATGAGTAAAATTAAATGATATCAACTAATTTTCTTAATCAACATAAAATTAGTTACTTTTGTTTATATGAGTATAGAGAGTAATACTTTAAGGATCAATAATAAGTAATATTTTTTTAGAATCAGACATTAAATTGAAAATTTTAAGTATCAATTTTTCATTCTTATGTAGGATTAATTTAATTTTTTCTTTGGCATATTCAAAACTAAATTTAAATTATTTATTTTTTAGAAACCAATTTGTTACTGGATCACATTTTTTAAAAATTGGATTGTTACTTGTTAGTTCCAATTCCAATTTTTATTATTTTATATATATATATATATATATATATATATATATAAATTGGATTATTAGTTGTGTAATTACATAATCATATGTAAAAAGGAGTAGAGTATCACTCTTGATTGCATAATCAACTCGCATTTCAAAAAGGATTTAAAAAACTAGTTGGTAATCCGTGCATTCACACGGGATGTACTGATTTGTTACGCTTCAATTCGCTTTAAATTAGAAAGCTATGTTTATAATAAGTAAACATATAAATAGTTTAGAAATGAAATTTATAATAGGAATAAGAAATTATGTTTGTTGTGTGTAATATAAAGATATGATAATTATAAGTAAACATATGAATGAAAATTCTAACACTTATTTGTATATATTTTTTGTCCTTGATTGCGTCTGTAGCATTCCTTTTGCATGGGTAATAAAGAAAGATTATTTCATAACAATAGGTATATAGATGTAGTGTAATACAATTGTAGGCATCTGACGATCAATTTGTAATGTAGAATTCCTTAACAATTTTGTTAATATCTTACAAAATTTTAGCCTAAAAATAAAATATTGTATATAAATGTAACTGATGAGTTACAACAATTTCAAAAAGATTGAAAATTTAAATAGTTTGAGTGAAACATGACTAATGCATGACTGATTGAAAATTTGTTAGAATTTAAATTCATATAATCACTATAAGATAAAGTTATAAGATGAATAGAAAAATTGAAAAAGTTAGCTTGGAAAAAAAAATACTAATTTTCAATCTAAGCAATAATTATAATATGTAGCAAGCAACTTTCAATTTTGAACTTAAATTAAATAAAACAACTAAAAACTTTATGCAAAATTAATACTTTGTTAGTAAACTTCCCACTTGTTTAGGTCTTCTCTTTCAATTTATCTAAGTAATACCTTCATTTTGTATTGCATCTTTTCTCCACTATGAACTTTCATCTTCTACTCAATCATCAATTGAATTATTTTTATTCATTTATGTTTGTATCAATGCTAACTTTTATAGAGGTCCTGCATCAAATTTCATAATTGAACATTTCATTAATCTTTTACCTGTTTAACTAAATTTTTGAAAGAAATATCAGATTTCATTTACTAACATTTTTTAAACAAATATAATTGAACTATTGATTATAAATAGGAGTAATATTAAGAAAAGATAAGCAACAACAACAACCAAAGATTGTATGTGAAAAATTTTTACTCTATAAGATAATACCAAATCGATGAAATCAAATAAAAAAATTTCATGTGTAAAGTAATCTCAAAAACGTCATAAATTTAAAAGTAAAATGAGAAATAAGGAAACATACCAAAAAATGTCATTTTGACATTTGATTAAACACATAATTTGTTACCAATAAATCAGTTTAGAATAAAATCAAATAGATATTTAAAAATTTCTCCAATTCTCATCTTTTCTTATAAAGACATGTTTAGTATCTTTTTACACATAATACTTTAACCCATAGGTCATATCAAATAAACCTTTTTGACAAATTTAATTCATATTCACAATATTAGAGAAATTTTAATGAAGGAGAAAAAAATAAAGAAAGTAATTAGGCTAAACCAAAATCAACCAAGAAAATATAAACTAAGAAAACTATTCACCTTTGTTGCTAAAGATCACTATAAATCATGAAAAAATTATGAAGAAGTTGTAGTCACAGTGGCTAGCGAAGACATCTTCAGTGAAGGTTGCGATGTTGAACGGTTAACGAAAAAGTAAAAAGATATTTCATCGATTTATTTTTCGAATAGAGAGAAAATAAATTGAGTAAATAAATAAGGTAAGAGAATAGAAAAAAATGGTGAGAAGACAGAGAACATTAAAGAAGAAAAACATTTTCAGAGTTGAGAAAAAAGAGAAGATGATAAGAAAGATATTTGAACACATCTAACTCTTAAAAAGGTAGTTAAGATAATATATCATTTAGACTGAAAATATATTTAAAAAATTGCAAGATCTAACATAGTTTATTAATGACAAAATGAATGTGTAGCAAAAATAAGAGAAAGAAAAAAGTGAATTTCAATAATAACTTTTTCTTCTTGTGATAATATACCTCTGTTAATATCAGATCATAAGCAATTGATCCACTTAGGGTTTCATCTTTTGTCACGCCTGTGCAAACCTGTCAATAATTAGACTTAGTCAATTGAGGTGAGAACCAATAAAATTGAGAAATATGAAGGGCCAAAAGGAGAAAATTATGAAAATCATAACATAAAATGAAAAGTGACCACTGCACTCTAGATAGTTGTCAAATAAATTAATAAGAGAAAGAAAGAAGTGAAGTTCAATAATATTTTTTTCTTCTTATGATAATAAACCTCTGTTGAAATCAGACATTAAACAATAGATCCACTTAAGACTCCATCTCTTGTTACGCACATGGAAACCTGTCAATAATTAGACTAAGTCAATTTAGATGAAAACCAACAATATTGAGAAATATGAAGGACCCAAAGTAGGAGATTGTGAAAATCATAACATAAAATGAAAGGAAATCACTATAGTTTTATAGACAGTTGTTAAGTAAATAAGAGATAAATTATTATATCACCAGTGGTTTAAAGTCTTTTGGGAAGAGAAAATTAAAATAATATTGAGATTTTATTTTTTTGTAACTAGCTAGTACGATACCGTGCATAAACAGGTAATACCATTGTCTATGCGTTAAAGAGATAATAATGTGTGAGATGGATGAAATAAATGATATAATGAGTGAAATCACTGCACTTAGCAAGTTTTTAGACAATTGTTGAGTAAATAAGGGAGGAATTACTATATCACCAATGGTTTAAAGTCTTTTTGGAAGGAAAAATTAAAATAATATTGAGATTTTGTATTTTTGTAATTGGCTAGTACGATACCCTGTGTATACAAGTAATACCACTATCTACGCATTAAAGAGATGACATGTGAGAGGGATGAAAGAAATATAGATTTCTTATCAAAAAGGGGTGCAAGTAGCAAGTTTTAATTTGAAAATATTGGAGTGCACTTATAAAAAAGGGTGTACAATTAGTAATTTTTTATTTGCAAACAGTTCAGCCTACTTATTAAAAAGGAGGTGCAATCAGCAAATCAATATCTAATTACCATTTTACCCCTATTTTTTACCAAGTGTCAACAATATAAATTGTCTACTTTTGTAATTATGCTTGCAGTTTACTTTTATATATGTATAGTAGATTATAATAAAGTTTTTTATGTTTTACTGGAGCAGATTTAATTAAATTTGTTTAAAATGGAAAAACTAATACTTAATCCAAGTTCTTATATGGTAGGAAGGAGTTTTAAAGAAGGAATATTATAAATAAATAAATAAATAAATAAAAGCTTCAAAAAATATAGAATTAAAAGTTGGGAAGAAAGAAAAATAGTATAAAAAGTTCTAAAGAATTTAAAATTAAGTTAAAAAATATAACAAGAAACCTTAATACAAAAAATAAAAAAAATTAATAGTCTTCAATTATAAAAGGCAATTACTTTAAGTTTGTTTTCGTGATTTACGGAGAAATAGTTACAACTAACATACAGACAAAATGATTGGAGAATCATTTACCAATGCATATTAAATTGACAACAATGCGAAAAAGAATAAATTGATGCTTTGAATGGTTTTGTTTCTGTGTTATGCTTGGTCTGATTTTTTAAGAATTGAGCGTGGAAAAATAACCAATATCATTAGTTTAGGAATGTAAGGTAGAAATATTTTTATTGAGAAATAAAAAATGATGTTTAAAAAAAATTATGGTTTATATAATAAATATTTTTTATTTTAGTTTTTGAATCATGTTTTAAAAACACTGATTCACATGATTCAAAATAAAATTATTATTATTATTATACACTTAATTAATCTCATATTCTCTCTATACTCATATATAAGACAAAATTATTTTATATATTGATCTTAAATATAAACAAATTTAATTAATTTTATTCATATTTAATGATTTCATTCCTAAGATATATTTCATTTAATTATAACTCTATTTTTAAAGAATCTATTCTATTCTTCATATCAAATTTTAATAAAAAATATTTTAAAAATAAATTTATTTGAGATTAAAAAATTAAATAATTACCGACTTTCTTAAACAGTGTCATAATTATTTTTTCTTATACATAAATACAGAGGAATTCTTATACATGAGTGAAGTGGAAGAGGAAGTAATTTTTTAGTATTAAAAGGTTAAGCAGGAAGCGTAATCCGTATGGTAGATCATGCTTAACAAATCCTCTAAAATATTGATTATAACATATTTTGAATATTAACTTTATTGAAATTGAATAATTTCCTTTAAGTATTTTTTAAACAAATTCAACATATTTTTTGTATTGGTAGGATATTTTTTTATAAGAACACATGCACCACTTCGCAAAATAATCTGCCATTCTGTGTATGGCTCAAGAGAGAGAGAAAAAAGTAAATTTCTTATTGAATGAAGGGAAAAACAGAAATCTAAGGATGTTTTTGGAAAAGCCGAAAAAATAGATTATTTCAATAATGAATTATACATAGTCCAAGAAAACCTGTTTGAACATGAGCCAAGATCCAATTTCGGGCATCGATCACTTCATTTATGGGAAGATATCGGAAATTTTCGTCTTGATTTTTTTTTTCTTCAAAAAGTAATGTTGTACATAGTCATTGTTTTCTTTACACGTGGCCATTGAGTGTAAATCTGATTGTTGAATAACGAATATATTGGGGGGAGGGGGGAAATACATTGAAGGGAAACCCAGGGCCATAATCTATTCAGAGTTTGAACTAAGTCCAAATTCATCCGAGTTTGAACTAAAAAGTCCAAAATCATCCAACATAACAGCCATTTACATGCGTAGATCCTACAAAACACAATAAGACAGCTAGCTGATCCACCTAAATGAACACACGTACGTTACAACCGATGGCTACCAATGGCTACGTACGTAGAGCATAACAAGATGCACAAAACAGTCGACATCAAATCAAAGAACAAGAGACAGGACCCAAATGACCAGGCCACTATAACAGAACAAATTGCAAGATCTAGAGTGAAAACCTAAAGGCAAATATAGAAAATTAAAACAGAAAAAGCAAGAAACGCCTCTACGAGATTAAGCCTGTGAAAGTCACTAAACAAGATTTACGTCTTTTATCATAAAAAAAATATGAACCATAAGCAATGAGGATCAGGCTTACCTCGGTTTAAAGTATGGTAAACAAAAAATACCTTTAGCAGAAGAAAAACCGTAAAACTTGATGAGCAACATAGTAACATCTAATATAATGGTCATTTGCACATTAAGGTTCTGACCAAACATAACAGTAAATACAATAACAAGTTCGAGTTTTTGCTGCCAAACTATGGACTAAAATGAAATTAAAATGGTCAAACAACAATTTCACACGGTTCTATTCAGCTTTTCCTCAAGATCGCGACCTAACTCGGGGTGGGGGAGACCGGCTGCATGAACAGTAAAAAGTCAAATCATGATATACATAGCACCAAATATTTTTTTTTTAAATAAAACAAGTAAATTAGATCAAACCTATCATATCTCCCATTTATTGGGCTTTCAGCTCGTTCATACTTGGGGCTTCCTCTTGGTTGTGGTCTGGAAGATGGATTTGATCCATGACCATAATCTGGGCTACCCCTACCTCTGCGATATGGACTAGGGGATCTACCACGACCATATCTCCCATCAGGAGAGTCATGGCCTCTTCTATCAGGACTGTATCCATTCCTTCTGTCTCGGTCATCATCATCTCTAATCGCATACTCCACAGTGATAACACGGTCCATAAACTTACTGCACATCATATCAAATCAAACATTAAACAGTCAATGACGTTTAAACTAATAAGCAATTATCCCCTTTTCCCCATACCTTCTTTACCCAAGGTACTGAAATCCAGAGTATTTCAAAGGGATAAAAGTTCAGGGAATGGGGGGCCAGAAATAACTAGTCAACAACTGAGAAGGCAATTACAACCTCAGGTTGGTCGCCTCCAAAGCTCTAGTAGCATCCTCCTGTGATTCAAACTGAATAAAAGCAAAATTCCTTCTGATCCTTATATTCAATATTTTCCCATAGGAATCAAAATGTCTCTCCAGATCCCTTGTCCTGGCATGAACGGGATCAAAATTTATAACAAACAAAGTTTTGGATGGTCTTGAATTAGATGAAGATTTTCTGGAATCACCACCTGACCTTCTACTGTCACGTTCTTGCTACAAATCACAATATAATTACACAGTGAATGTTAAAAATTAAAATCTAAACAATAAACCAGAAAACCAAAATAAGCAGCAGCTAAAAGCACCATTTCATTTTAATACAAAAACAAGTCTCATGAGAAATGACACTATCGTCAAAATCAACCAAATCAAACAAAATTAAGTTTCCAAAAATAATTCTGAACAAGAATCCCATGCCATAATTTGCTCCTCGAGCATCATGCTTTGAAGTATGTACATGATGCAGTATAATAAGCATCACATTTTAGTAATCACAAATGCAATTTACTACCACAACCTACCTTAGTCCACTCAACACGAATCTGGCGACCCTTTCTACCAAATTCTGTTCTATCGAGCCTTCTGATTGCATACTCAGCATCACGTTCATCTTCCATGTAGACGAAAGCAAACCCTATGAAACAAAAATGTTAAGCATAAAACAACACATAAATATTTCAGATAAACAATTGAAGACCCCTTTCATGAAGATGATTTAGAGAGGAAGGCCGCATCAACTTTGCAGATGAGATAAAAATTCAACATAAAACACAAAAATAAAAACTGTCAAGAAGTACCACAACACCTGCCACAGTTGCGAAATCATCATGGTTTCTATGTTGAAACATGTTGGAAATTGAACACTGAGCAAAAGTCATGATGAATGAAAAAGCAATGAATGCTGAGGAAATGCAGAATGGCAGGGCTAGGGCAGATCAGATTTTTTCTTCTGGAAAAATACAAGAAGGAGAAGCTGGGGCACATTCTAGAAAAGAAATGCAGAGAAGCACATCCATCCAAGAAGATCATGGACATTCCAACTTTCCAAGTAATCCAATCCTGCCACAAAGAAATTGTTGAGTATGGGGGTTCATATCTTAATGACAGCTTTCTTTCTTAAAAAGGAAAAGAAAATGTACATCCATTCAAAAGAAACTAGTCAAAGAACATCTCGACCCTTCTAAGAATCAGTTGAGGACGGAAGTCAAAGTTGACAGTTTTGGAGGGTAAATCATGGTGGACTCCAAGTTGACGAGCATGCTCCAATTCACACACAAGATGAAAACAGAAAGTTTTAAAAAAACTAAAAACTTGATAAATTTTGGGCCAACAGAAACACAAGATTTTACTTTTTGCACTCTCATTTGTCAAATGTGCAAAGCAAATAAGTGACTGTTTTAAATGTTGAACAGTTTCATAACCAATACCATGTAAAACTATTAGGCTATCAGCTTTCTTCTTTCTGTTTATTTGTGTGGATGTATTCAAACTGACATCAAAAAAGGGTCAAGGAGTTCTTTGAATGATGATTGCTTTCAATGGTTGTACATAACATTTTCCTTTCCCAAATATTTGTGACTCAACCCAATAGGACACTTCCACGTCTTCAAACACCACCATTCACTGCATAACACCGCTCACCAATCTATCAACCTGCTTTATCGCAACAGAACACATCTTTGAAACATCCAATCTTCCTTCTCCATACAATCCATCCCACTACCACGTAGCAAATCCAACACAACAAAACAAAGCTTACAATTATCACAAGCCAAAATTCAACTTTTCCACCCAATATACCAAACTTGCCATTCAAAACCAGAATCCACAGAGCAAGAATACCAAGTAAGAAAAGTAATTGACCAGCTACAAAAACCAAGTCTCAAGAAGAAAGTGTAACTAAAACCGGTTCAACTATTCATTTGGTTCTTGTAATTGTCTCTATTTTAAGTTTGTCCCTATTCTATAAAACTATAAGTTGTAATTTTAATTAATACATATGCATAAAAGTTAAGCTTTGGTTCCCAACGTTAGCAACAACATCAACATCAACATCACCAGCACCTTTAACCCAAACGAATTGGGATCGGTGGTAGATGAACTCAATGATAGATACAAGGAGGTGAAAAAAATATGATAAAAGAAAATGAGGGAGAGATGAAGAGGAAAATGACTAAAAAGGGATCATGTGGATGATAGAGATAACAACGGGTCTAACTACTAACTACTAAAGCGGCGGCGAATTGTTTTATCGTAAAGGGACTAATAGTGTATTGAAACAATGGTGAGAGAAAAAAAATCAATTAACTTTTTATGGTGAAGCTAACGCAACAAAAAGATGTTTCTACTTTTCCATGAAAGCACCGTGATTTTGTGGGGGTAGAATTTAGTCGTGTTATACAAACACCCTAAAAAACTTAAACTGATAACAAGTACCAAATGAATAGTTTAACCCTAAAAACTTCAAAAAAAAAAATAGACAATGATGAAGAATGATATACCGGATTTCATGTCAACTCTATCAACCTTGCCGTATCTTCTGAAGAGCCTCTCCACGTCAGATTGACGCGCGTCGAAATCCAGGTTTCCACAGAAAACAGGTTTCATTTTTTGCTTCCGAAGCTTCGAAATCCCTTTGCGCGCGACCTACGATGCAATGCAAGGAAGATAAAAATGAGTTTTATGCGTCAAGAATGGTCGGGATAGCTCAGTTGGTAGAGCAGAGGACTGAAAATCCTCGTGTCACCAGTTCAAATCTGAAAAATGATCGTGGCGAATCCGAAACGGTGAAATCAAAGAAGAAAAATGGGATTCGAGGGATAGTGCGTGGAGGGAGAATAAGGGAAGGTGGATCTGAGGTTCCGTGGAAGGATTGGTACCTGGTTGAAAGGAGGGAGGGTTTGCGATAGAAACCCTAGGCGTGAGATTTGGGGGGATTTGCAAAAACGCGAGAGAAAGGCACCGTTGGAAAGTGAAGAGAGAGAAAGTGAGAGGGGATGAAGGTAATTATCACATCAAATCATATAGCCACGTGGCTACGACGATGAAGTGACAAAAGAAGCACCAATGAGCGTTTGGATGCGCGGCTATTCCTGAATCCTACTTGTGTTTGGGTATGAATTGTATTAGACCAGGCCCGCTCTGCATGGATTGCAGGAAAAAAAAGTTACCTGTGTTTAAAAAATGCAAAAGAAAAAAAGGTTAGAAGAACCAAACGATAAGGACAATTTTTTTTCCATTTTTGCTATTTGAAAATAAAATTTAAATTAATATTTAAAAAGAACTAAATGATAAAAAATATTATAACTTTTAAATTTAAAATTTTAATTTTTATTATGATGTTTTTTACATTGAAGTAATAAAAAAATTTATGACTTTAAATTTTTTTAAATAAGATTTTATAATTGTAAGAATTTTTGTTACGCGATTTTAAAATCATAAAGAAATAATACATAATATATTTTAATATTTTATTTATATTTAAGTCTTTTGTACTATTTTTAAATTATAAAATAAATAATAATTTTTGACATTAGTAAAAATTATAAAAAATATATTAAATAAAATCACATAAAAATATAAAAATGTTAAATGAAACTAAAAAAAATAAAACGTACATTAATTTATTAAATAATTAAAATATATATTTATGATTTTATAAAATAAATATATAAAAAAATGAAAGTCATAAAATAATTTACAATTTTAATAAAAAAAATTGTACCTTTAAGGTCATGAAAAAAAATCTTACAACTTTAAATTCTTATTTTAAAATATTGAAGTCATAATCTTTTTTTATGATTATAATATAAAAAGTGTCATAATAAATATTATGAATTTCAATTCAGATGTCATCTTATAATGTATTTATTTTTAGATATTAATTTAAATTGAAAAAGAATTATCCATTATTGACCGTTTGGCCTTAGAATGGAACATATATTGATATGTTTACTTATATTTGGTGGCGGGACAGTTTTATATATACTATTAACTACTACTAATTTTTTAAAACGGAACTATACTACTAACCGCACTTTGGAATTTTTCACTAAACTTTAGGTAGTTTTTAAAACAAATTATCAAAAAAGAGGTAATATAAGAATAATTTATATGACAAAGATTATTTTTAACACTCATTTGTTATTTAGTGGAAGAAATCACTTTGAATGGTGCCTTTAAGTGTAAGACATTTTTTATTTTCTATATAGATTATGTGTATAACTCAAGTACAAAATATTTTTTTATATTGGCAATTATTTTTTACATCAATTATATATATATATATATATATATATATATATATATAATTCATGTAAAAATTCAAAAATAACTTATACATGGGTCAATTGGATGTGCCACTCAAGGTGATTTCTTCCGCTACAAAACAAATAGCCATCAAAAAATAATCTTTTTCATATAAATTGTTTTCATACTACTAGGGATGTTTACGGGTACGGGTCATTCGTGAACCCGAACTGATCTGAACTGTTTGGGTTGAGTCATTTATGTATTTGGGTCAAAATCGAACCGATCCGATCAAAATCGATCATGTACGGGTTGGGTCACGGGTTTAGATTTATAGATCCGTTGACCCGTTAACCCGATCCGTGAACCCGTAATAATAATATAAATTTTATTATATATATATTAAATTAGATTAAAAATTAAAAAATTCTTTCTCCCCATAATAATGACATAGTGATACAAAGGATGACAGCAAATATGCAGTTAAAGTTTAACAAATATTGAGAAAGTGGTGGAATTAACTACCTTTTGTTTGTTGTTATTTTCCTTGATCCTTGTTATAAATCTGAGTACATTCAATTTTGTTTTAATCGTATATATGGTATTGAGAAGAGCATGAACATGATAAAAATATTGAAAGACATTATTCAGAAACTAATTCAACAATATGTACTAGAATATCTCATTTCTCATTCTAGTAGCAATTCAGCTAATTCTAGTACATTGGCTTCAAACATGGTTTCACAACATAATGATGTCAAAGGTGATAAGGATGATGATTGGGATGATGAATTTAGAATGAAAATCAAGAAAAAACAGGGTGAGGTGCACAAAAATGAGTTAGATAGGTATTTGGAGGATGATGTTGAAGATGATCATCCTGAGTTTGACATTTTGAATTGGTGGAAATTGAAGACATCCAAATATTATATTTTTTTCTGTATGGCTGGAGATACATTGGTTATTTCTGTATCTATTGTATCATATGAGTTTGTATTTAGTACAGGGGGTAAAATTCTGTATTCATTTTGTAGTTTCTTGAGTCCTACTACTATTGAAGTTCTCATTTGTGTCCAAAATTGGCTTAGATCTACTAAGCAAAATGTTAATGACTTGCAAGTTGAAATAAATGAAGCGGAAAAGATTGAATCAGGTGTGTAATCCCTTATTTCCTTTTTTATTTGTATAAAATATCAATTAATTTTTGTGCTAACGGGATTGTGTTTAAATTTTTAGAGTTTTTTGGTTTGACTTTAAATACTGTTAATATTGGTCTCCAAGTGTTGAAATTATAAGTGTTGAAACTTCTTAATGTATTACTTTCAGGTATATTGTTATTTGTTTCACTTTTTTTTTCATATTTTACTTACCGTGTTTATAATATTAATGAATCATATTTTATTCATTTGTTTGTTTCAGCAAATCTGGTTACAACAAAATTGGTTATAACAAAGCTTAGTTTGTAAGAAATAGTTGTGATTTAGACTATTATAGTAAATCTTGTTTAAGAATCTTTTGTTTTAATTTATATTATAAGTCTATTTTAGAATATTATGTTAATGATATTAAATGAATCAATTTTACTACTTTCATAATTTGATAATATTGTGTTAATTGTATTGAATATTTGAAAGAATCAGGATATAAAATAGTAGTTCTAAGAAAAAAAAATTAAATGGGTAACTCGTTAAACCAAACCGAATATGAACGGGTTGGGTTGAGTTTTAATTTTTTTTCCTGAAAACCGAACCAAACCAAACCGATCAAATTTGATTGAGTTGGATCCTAAATTTGACCAAAATCGATCCAAACCAACCCGCGAACACCCCTACATACTACACATTTTCAGGACAAATCACTTTTTGTTTTCACCACTTTAGTAAAATAAAGTTGCATGTTTAGATATCCAACTCAACTTTACATATTATAGCTTCAGCTTGGACATGGAGAGATGTGGGTAAATGTGAATATGTGAAGCCAATCCAAACACACCATAATTTATTTAGAGTTTAATTGTGTAAAACTGATTTCCATGACTTATTTTCTCATTTATTTATTTATTAAAGATAATTTTAAGTTATAATATTAAATATTATTATGATTAAATATCCTGTAAATATGGTATGCTTGATTAAGGAAAGAAAATGAAAAGTGTGATAAGAAAGTTAAATATACATGTAAAATATCATAAATATCTATAAAAAAAATAAAAGTACTCTTTAATTATAAGGAAAACAAATATACAAAAATAAGAGTATTTTAGACATTTAATGTATTATAATATTTTTTTCTTTTTCTTTTCATTTGGATAGATCACACAAAACTAGAACCACATGACAAAACGAACATGGTTTTACTATTTATTTTCTATTCCATTTCTTTGCTCTTGCTTTCCTCTCATACCAATTAAAGATAGTAATAGTATAAAAAAATTATACTATTATTTAATTGTAGTTATAAATTATTATATATGTTAAATTTGTTTATATTAAATACCTATGATAATTTTTTCATTAGTGGTTGACATTGTAAAATTTACACTAACAATATATACAGGGTATTTAAGGAGTCTGGTACAAGTAATTATTCACAAAACATTAATGGATACAAGTGCAAATATCAATACCTTGGTATCAGAAGAAGAAAAGATCACCAAAAAAAGAGAAAGATCACGTTATTTAATCACAAAATATATATATATATATATATATATATCAAGTTTTTTAATCCTTATATGCTAAAAGAAATATCACATTTCTAACTTAATTGAGTAGAATATGTGATTTGTTATAAACTTTTAATGCCTATTTTCAATTTTTAGTGATAAAAAAAATGTTAAAAGATAGTAGATCACATTTCTTTATTCAAAGCAAAAAATATCATGTCCACTATGATGTTTATGATTATGTTTTATAAAAGATTTTTGTCTGATGAAATTTTAATTTAATTATTACCTTTGTTTCTATTTATAAAAATTAGAAAATATGTTTATTCCTTTTTATAATATCCACTATATATCCTCTCTATATCCCACAAATTTTGATTAAAAAATTGACAATTACTTACCAATCTGTAGTATACTGTAGAGGCCTTCTATTAGCTGGCTGCATGTTTGAAAAGGCACTCCATCCAGACCAAAAAATTGATAATAATTAACATTCCACATGCTTGCTATTGATTGCTATCTGCTAACCCAGATAAAAACACGAACCTCTTAATTATACATTGCGCCACCTACTTATAGGTGCATGCCTATTCATAGCTAAAAGTACTTTAATTCACTTGCCTAATTAAAGACTAACTCGAGGGCTTGGTCTCGATCGAGTCTCCACATTGGAACTTCCGTAAACAGCCATATTATTTCCTCTAACTTTCAATAGATCCAAATTTACCCCCGGCCCCACGTTTAAGGAGCCAAAAAATGAAAGGAAAATAGTGCAGTATTTGCCAAAGAATGGATGTGTCATGCATGTGTGATTTCTTTTGACTGAAAAGTAATTGCCAATATATTTTCATACAAGGATGTATATATTACATACACATATATATAGGCACATCCATATACATCACACACCTGGTGTTCAAACTCAAACTAACCTTTGTGTGACATATGTATGTTACATATGTATTTATTACATACACATATATATAGGCACATCCATGTACATCACAGCCATATTTCTTTGTGCTTTAATTTCAAACTAACCTAGCCTGATGTTCATATGTATGCTACATATCACAAACAGAACAGATATAATAAAATCCAACTTGATCAAAAGAGAATTAATTTTGCAGCCAAACTTGCATACGCCCATGACAACATTAATTAACCTTTTTCCCAGAACCAAGTTCTCTTTTCTGTATATATCTTTTCTATATACATGCAATGAAAACTTTCCTTCACCGAAACATGTAGTTATTTCTTATGCTTCCCACTTTTTGAAGATATTCAAAACCTAGCTCCATGATTATATATCAGTACATGTGCTTCCAGTTTCATTCACTTCTTATTATTGTAATATGGAGAAGCATAACCATTATAAGGGGAGGCACAACCGTTGTTATATGGAGAAGCATAACCGTTATTATAAGGAGAGGAATAACCACTATAAGGGGATCCACAATCATAAGAAGAGCCAGTGAAAGTAGGTGGCACGAGCACAGAAGAAGACACCTTGAACCTCTTACTCCTTGAACCCTCACCTTGATGATCACTAACATCAGGGCTTTCAACCCACCCCATCAACTGCTCCAAGAACCCTTGATCACCAACACTAGCCTCCCCAATCTCAGACCCGTCAGACTCCAACCCGAGTTTCGAATTCCCGAATCCTACCCATTCAGAGCTGCAATCAGAGACACTAGAAGCACTTTCCCAGTTAGCAACAGAAGAATTATAGACACCACCACTACCACCTTCCATAGGAGGCACAATAATACTAGGCTGCACCACTTTTTCAATGTTCTTCATCGTGTCCCCTTCAGGGATTTGGTAGCTCCTACGGTGGAAGATGCTGGCAAAGGTGAAGTGGTCACTCACCCTACTCTTTGAGGACTTGAAGTTGTTGTGATCACTTGCCCTAGCCATAATGTTCTGAAGATTCTTGCTCAACTTGGCCTTCAAGGAAGCGAAGCTCAAACCATGCTTCCCAATATCAGACCCATTTGAAAGGTTATTATTAGAGCCTGATTGTTGTTGACCCAGTTGGCCATTGATGACTTGGCTCACTGGTGCAAAGTTGGTTCGAGCATTTTCACCTCTCAGAGCTCGTGCTGCTTCATCATAAGCCCTTGCAGCCTCTTCTGGAGTATCATAGGTTCCAAGCCACAACCTCACGTGCTGAGAAGAGTCTTTGATCTCAGCCACCCACCTTCCTGAGGGTCTTTGCCTCACCCCAATGAACCTTCTGATGGTTGGTTTGATCGATTTGGTGGCCATGTTGTTTGTAGCAGTGGTTGTAGGACTTGTAGCAGAAGAAGCATATTTTGTAGCTTCAGCTCCAGCCATGACTAACTACTAGCTAGAATAATAAAAAAGGCCAAAAAGAAGAGAAAGAGATTTTAGTGTTTTTGATTAGCTAAACTAGCTTGTTTTGGTTTGGGTTGAGTTGCTGAGTATTTTTTTTTTATAGGTAATATGGTGTGTATGATTGGATAGAGAAAAACACTTTGGTGGCTTATATGATACTCATATATGTATGCTCTCTCTCTATATATATGTGTAAGGTTTTGGAAGTGTGTGCGTATGAATGTAGGTATATTCCCATGCTCCATTTGAAGTTTGTACGCTTCTTCGTGCTTTCTAATTTTTAATGTTTATAATGTGTGCCTCATGTACTTGCAAGTTGCACTCCCGGCAACTTGGATGGGTTCGATTAGGTTGTGAAAATGCCACCTTGGTACTGTGCAAAATATCACTCTTATTACTAACTAGGTTCATATGTGTAGAATTCGTGATTTAGAAAAGGAATTTAATTTGAATACAGTGAATGCAAGTAAATTACGATATGTTTATTTAAACTTATTTATTGAAATAAGTATTTATTTTAATAATAAATATTTTTTATTTTTTAGTGTGTTTATTTAAATTGCTTCTATTTAAACAAATATTTTTTCTATTTTTTTTAAGAAGTAAATCTTATTTTTTTCTTAAATAAATTATATAAAAAATGTTTATTTTAAAATTATTTCTTTTAAGTTTAAATAAATTCACCCTTCGTCTCGTGAAGTTGGTATCCCCACTTATTCTTTACATAAAAAAGAATGCTTTGGAATGTACATTCCTCTGGCTTAAATATTAAAAGAAAATACTTAATTTTATACTTAGTAAGGATGTTCGTTAAATATATTTGTTTTTTTATTTCATAAAAAAAGAACTATATGCTTAATCATATTTATCAGATGATACTCAAGTTTGAATTAATTTAAAGTGTTTTTGGAATAACCATATTATGAGTTGAATCAGTTAAAATTTATTTATATTTTAATATACTAAATTCAAATAATTTTTTACTTAAATTTTTTTGTCTAAACTTAAAGTTTTTTTTTGGAATAATGATATTAAATGAGTTGAATTAATTAAAATTTATTTATATTTTAGTATACTAAATATAAATAATTATTTACTTATGTTTGTGTAAATTTAAAGTCTTTTTGGAATAATAATATTAAAGAGGGACGAATTTTAGTCGAAATTTGTTTATATTTTAATATATTAAATTTAAAAAAGTCTTCACTTATATTTTTGTCTAGAGGAGTTATATTGCTAAGCATTTGAGATAATTTTAGGGGTTGTTGATAATTGTAAAGCTAAAGAATAATAAATTACAGTATTTCCTCTTTGGGATACGATCGATTGCATGGTCAATATCTGCTAAAATCCAAATTGAACCGTGTTAATCACTACTAGCCACAAAATCATCCAAACTCAATAATTTACATTGCATGCCTGCAATATCTGCGTGCAGAAACAGATATATCGGCCAACTTCAACTAATGCTGCCTTTGTAATTATTTTTTGTATTTGTAATTTTGCATAACTATGTACTGAGCTTCATTTGAATTTAGTTGACCATTCTTACTTCAACATTAATTTTACTTTTCTGTTTAGCTTCTATAAAGCTATCCTAACATATACGCTTGAGTTTCACGTACATAAATGTTAGTACGATTTTTATTTTTTTTCTAACTATATAGCAGTAGATTAGATAATCTCCAACCAAGCAGAGCTTTTTCATTTTTTATTATTATTTTACTTTGTATACATTTTAAGTGGTCTAACTACTACATATAACTTCAACAACTCTTATCTTTAATTTAATCCATTAACTCTAATTTTTTTACTAAATGAGTCACGCAACTAATTAACTCTCCCACATCTTAAAAATTAATTAATTATTCTGACATGAAAAAAAAAAACATTATTCTTACATAAATAACCACCCAGCATTTGACAAGTGAAGTTCTACAATGCTTCTTTTTTAATTCTTACTACTACTATTAAACATCGAAGCTTAATAAGAAAAATATGTATTTCAAGAAACAATTTGGTACTGTGCAAAATATCACTCTTAATAAGAAAAATACCTCCATTAGAGGGGGGCTTTAGTTTACTTGAAAAATATGTACTCAAGAAACAATTTAAATTTAATGTAAATCACTTTCCCAATAAAAAATTTAATGAAAGAAAAAATGTATATTTTGCAGTATTTAACATTTTTCTGTACCTAAACGACATGAATTTTTTTTAAAGTGGTATCACATATTTTTTACAGTATATATATTCAATACATAAAATTAAAGTAACATCCGTTTAAGAATATATATATATATATATAGTATAAATATTTTTTTCTCTACTAGATTGTCTAATAAATTAGACGATGATTGGGGCGAGTGAAATTCGATCGGTTAATCGTTACTATTTTATAATTTACAGTGGAGCTCTTAAGAGCCTATATGAAGAAAAGTGAGTTAAGTAAGCGCATTATTCAAATGGACAAAAGGTAACTCTTGACTCTTGTGTATGTTAGGCGAGCTACTAGGCATCAAGGTCACGACAGAAAAAGTAAAAAAAAAAATTAACGTAGTTTGTTTTGCGCGTATGTTGCAAAGCAAAATAAGAGTAGGGGAAACTTGGTTTGTTGCAATAGGGTTGCCATTTTATGTCAACACCAAATTACACTGCCACTGCCATCACCCTCGTATCTTACCGTTGCTACGAAGTAAAAGTAATATATTGTTATTATTTTTTGAAATTACTTTTACTTTTCCATCTGGCCTTTATATCAATATTCGGAATAAAGGGAATACAATTTAAGTCATTCACAGTCATATCTATATCTATATCTATATATATATATATATATATACCAATCTCCAACCAATCATTGTATTTTATTGGAATTAATATGGTGTAAAGAATTTTTATATTATTATCCAATAATTAAATTATTATAATAAATTTATTGGTTTTAATAACAATTATCTTCAGAATTATTTATATCATAATATTTTATTATTTAACCTTGTAAATTTACACTGATAATACATTGAAATATTTGCCCGTGATGTTTTAGTTTTCCAGACTTTTTTTTACCGTATGAAGATTATTAAGATAAGTTTTATCTCTCTTATTTAATAATTTTTCATAATTATAAATCAAATTATAATGTATGTTTAGTATAAATTATTTTCATGAAAATAATCACTATTTTTTTTTAAAAAAATTAAATATATATATATATATATATATATATATATATATATAAATTAAGGATTATTTTTAAAATTAAATTAAACCAAACATATATTCAGTATGTCAAGGAGAACTCATCTATCCAACTAGATCGAGCTTCGTCAGCGTGGGAAGTTTGTCCATAATTAACTACTAGCAGGAAGCTAATTTAAGGAACGTAACTTTGGAGTGGCCGTGCAATACAGTTAAAGAAGCACAAAGAAGTATTATTTACTTTTCATTATTAATTATCTGAAAATTATTAAAAATAATTTAACTTTTATAAATTTCTTTTCTTTTCTTATTTAGAATATTTTGATTTAGATCATAGATGTCCTCAGCTGAAAAAGCAATATTGTTCAAACAGACAAAATTATTATGGATATAAAATAATTGTCTGTGTGAGACGTTTGATGGTATTTCTTATTTAGGATATGTAAGAAAGTAAATTATTAGTACTTGTAATAACTAAATAATAGTATAATACAGTTATAAACAAACAAAAGAAGGGCCGTCAAAGCTTGTCGTCTTGCTTAAGAAGAACGGGTTCGCAACGTTAAATCAAGAACAAAAGAGAATTTTAAAAAAACCATTGATATAAAGTTTGTTTATAGCTTCTAGTGATGTATTGGAATTTAGCCGTTGTTAATAGAATGATTCATGGGCTCCACCCCTTTGTTCCCCTGTCCCTTCTGCTGTTTCCATTATAGCCTTAATGCTTTCATCATATATTTTTTAATGATATAATTAGGGAATATAATTTTGTTGCAATTTGAGTTTAGTGGGTGAAATTAAGATGGCTATTTTGTCCTCTTGTTGAAGACGTGGTCCATTTGAATTAGGACTAATCACCTAAATGTGGCCAAGAGATGCCACTGCCTACGTTCTTGGTTAACTTGGAGAAAAGATATTTGTCCACTAATATGGTGGAATTTGGGATAATTATGTATATAGAATGACACCTGGCACGTTTGAGTTTTGTGTAATGTTGCCACTACCCAATGATAATCAAGAGGGAGAGTTCCATCAAATTATGAGTTTGATTATGTATAGAGCATTTATTAAGGACCATTGATGGAGGGAATCCTATGAGTTCAAAAGTTTGTGTGGGAGCTACTTATTTTATGGCTACTGCAACATGTTCCTTAAAAGGCTAACTCATCCAAAAATTCCAAAGCTTTGTCCAATTTTCAGTGTAAGGTAGCAAAACTAATGTTCTTCTTCGTCGATGAAATCAACAAATAATGTACTACCTGCTCGTAGTAATTAGCTAATTTTATAATAAACTTGGCTTGATCATATTTCTTGAAGTTGGAGTTTTGATTGGTTAAAAACTTCAATTCATATAATTAAGATCTTGAAGTATTTTGATTGATGAAAATATTTTAAAAGAAAGTTAGCGTGTGTTTGATTAAACATTTAAATCATGTTCAACGAAAAAAATACACATTTTAAAGACAAAAGTTAAAGTAACGTGCAATGGTAGTTTTTTTTTTTTTTTTCAACGTCGTCGTCGTGTTGAGTACAACAATTGATTCACAAAGACACTCTTAATCATCAATTAAAATTAAAAACTTGAGTGCAACTACACCCAGTTATCCCATCAACGACAACCTTTTGAAATATGGGTTAACTTGTATGATAATGTAGCAAATTAAATAAATATACTCAAATATTACGTAAATTATTATTATTATTATTATTAACGTATAATACTATCTTTGTAATATATAGAGTTAAGGAATTGAAATCTTCTTACATAAACGAACCGTTAATATTTATAGTTAAAATAAATCTCCACCGTGTATTTGCTATATTAATATTATTATATTTGATATTTGTAAATTATAACAAGTTTTAGAGCATGTTTAGTGGGAAATCATAAATTAAGATCTTAGATAATTTTTTAATAGACTCATAGTATCAAGTAGGATTGAAAATTTCTCTTCTTTTTTTAGTGGTAAATATTATTTTGACATATCATGGAAAAAGAGAAGAAAAAATTGTTCTTTTTTTAATATTATTCAAATCTTAAAGGTTCTTCTATAAGAACTCATATTGATATCATCTATCATCTTCTTTATTGAGACATCTAATGAATACGAGATCTTAAGCTAAAATTTTTTTCTCAAAATATTACACTAAAAATACTCTAAGTGAGGTTAAGTGTAAATGTTTTGTAAATGTCTTAATATTTTTCCCTCATTAACAATATTTCCTAATTTTGTCTATACTCCCAATATGAAATTAAATTCTTAATCACATACTTAAGAGATTATTAATTATATCACACTATATTAATTATTTAAATTAAATCTTTTTACCATTAAATAAAATCTTTTTTTGATAATATAAGCCATTAAATTAAATCTTAACAGCCTATTTTTTGTTTGTATTGTATGATCAAAGTTAAATTTCTTTGTATTCAATTAAAACTAAATTAAACACATCACAAAAAAAAAACAATAACAACAAAACCCATACGATAGGATAATAACCTCTAACATTTTAGTTCATATATATAACAAGATTGAAAAATGTTTAATTACACATTTGATTTTTATAGTCACAAAAACTTTCTCTTTTAGTATTGAGTATCATTTTTAATTTCTTTTAGTCCCTATCAACTAATAGAGATTAAAAATGATATGTAGGAACTAAAATGTGATGTTTTTTTAAGTATGGAAAATAAAGAAAAAGGTTTTGTAATTATAAGAATTGGATAAGTAATTAAACTACTTAAAAATTTTAAATCAAATAAAAAATTCTTTTATGATAATTTTTATTGGTTGTTATAAAACAAAGGTTAGGTGTGTGTATATATATATACGAGAAGATAACTGCAAGGAACATACTGATTCTCTTTTCTTGTTGCGTAAGTTTTAATAAATTTTAATTAATAAAAAAAAATGTGTTTGAAGATGAATATGTGTGTTAAAGTGTGTTCCTAGTACCATGAAGAAGAAAAAATATTCCTAACATCACTCTTTATAAGAGAAAGAAAATTGATTGAAAAATTAATCATGCCGATCGAGTTTAAAGATACAAATTTTTCAATCTTACTCACCCTCATTCACCTCGATCTAAAATTCTTGTCGTCATTTTATGGCAAAATATTTTATTTTGAATTTTTAAATATTTCTTTATCTTTTGCTTTCTTTTTTCTCTTGTTTTCTGTTTCTCATTTTCTATGAATCTCTTTGCCTTTTTTGTTTTTCATTTAAGTCAAAGTCAACTCAAGGTTCTATTTTTAGTTTTGCTATACCCCATCTCAAACTAAAAATTCCTACTTATCCCTAAACAAGTCACCCAAAAAATAAAAACCTCAAAGGTAAGCTTAATCAATGTTCAATTAAAAGGGTTATAGTTGTTTTTCAACTTAAGCAAAAAAGTTATCAAATTCGAGAATTTATATAAATTTGTGAAACTTTCATAATTGACTTGTAGAGTCAACTTATAAACTCACAAGAATTCACTTAATATAAAAATAATATTAAAAACCTATAAATAATAGAAAATATACCATACAAGAATTATTATATAATAACTTATGATATCATACACACATAAAACGTCATGTTTTATTTCACAATTAATATTAAACAGATATATTATAATTCTTTTCCTAAAAAAAGTTGAATGGATTATCATAATATTTTTTTAAAAATATATATATATCTTAATTAAAAATATTTTTATTTAGTTTCCAACAATAAGTCAATCTCTTGATTAAAAATATGTTTATTTAAATTTGATTAGAAAATTAGACGAGATTATAATTAGATTATGTTGTTTAATAGATTTAAATTTTGTCTAAAAGAAATTAAAAACTCGAATGAGTGTTCAATAGTTAAAATGAAAGAGGTCCATTGTGTATTCAAAAAATAAACAGTGAATTCCAAATAAGCAAAAATTACTAAAGTAAAAAAAAAAAAAAAAATCCTGGTACGGAGTCGTTCTAAATAAGGCTCTAATTCTTTCTCCTTGAATTGAGTCATCTTCTTCTTTGATCCACTCTTCTCACAAAACAAGCAACATCGAAACAACTAATAACAAGTGCCAGTACCCTGAACTGAGTTCGATCGAATTGGCATGAGGAAATCAAACCAGACAAAATTTGTGAGGGAGAAGAGAACAAAAAGAAACCGGGAAGAGAAAGAATGAGAGGGATGAGGGACATCGCGGGACATAATCAACCCTAAAGTTTTTGTCTAAAATTGCACCTCAAAAGCTCCATAATAAGTGTGGTTTTGTCTCATTTTTTGCCCAACTAAACTCGTCCAGAACTCGTGAGTTTGAATGACTATGCGAAAGTTTGGGTGAGCCCACAATTTTTTTTAACTTGCAAGTTAAACAAGTTAATGGTTGTGAACTCGTAAACTCATTCGATTCTACGAGTGAACTTGTAAGTTTGATAATCATGCACAAAGGTATCAAATGATGTGCATTTAAAATAAAACTAGAGATTATTGTAGCACTCCAAAATTCGAGTACAGGACAAACCACAAGGAAACCTATGCTAGTGCCTTCCCAATATGTTAATGGATAAAAGATGCTAGGCATCATCCATATCATCATCATCACCATCATTATTATATCAGAGGGCTAGGAATTGATACGAATGGAGAACTAAAGCTCAATAAGAGACAAACTTGAAGACGACGACGACGGTTATTAGTTAACTGCCTTTGTATCCTACGACGACGGTTATTTAACCCCTACGACGACAGTTGTTTAGGTGTCATTGTTATGCGTGTCGTTGAAAATGGGCCATTTTCGACGACGGTTCTAAAAAATCGTCGTTGTTTATATTTTTTTTTAAAAAAAACAAACGAAGACGGTTATTTACAAAAAACCGTCATCGTATGTCCAAATACGATGAAGGTTTTTTCTTAATAACCGTCTTTGTTTGTATTTTATTTTCATTTATTTTTTTAAATAAAATACAAACAAAGACGGTTATTAAGAAATAACCGTCATCGTATGTCCGGCTACGATGACGATTTTTCTTGATAACCGTCTTTGTTTGTATTTTATTTTCATTTTTTTTTAAATTAAATACAAACAAAGACGGTTAGTAAGAAATAACCGTCATCGTATGTCCGGATACGATGACGGTTTTTTCGTGATAACCGTCTTTGTTTGTATTTCATTTTTTTTTTAATTAAACACCTACAAATGCCAGCCATAGCTAACACCAGAGAAAAAGACCAGCAATTATTGAATTTATGGTTAAATAAATTTTGCAACCAATTTCACACTGCAAATTTTAAAAATACATAAACAAAGAATTCCCTTAGACATGAGTGCATATTAGGATGGAGACAAAGAATGGAAGTGGTGAAAATTAAAACTCCTGTGCTGATACAAGTTGGACGTCTAGTTAAAAAGAAGAAAATACAGGACAAGTATACTGGATGCTCCTGTTCTAGGACTGACATCAACACCAATACCCCTTGTTGCAAGTTTTGCTTCCCCTTTTCCTCTTCCTTTTC
>QARZ01040959.1:0-11881 GCA_013407115.1 Glycine latifolia
AATCCCCTTTTGGAAACTCTGTTCTTCACCAAAATCCCCCTCCCTTAGAAAACCCTGCTTTTCCCTTTTTATAGGTGCCCAAAATCACGAAAATTCAGGTCTCAGCGAGTTTATGGCGCTGATCGCGCCACTCCCACGCTGATCGCGTGGATGATTCGAATCCATTGGGCATTTTAAGTTGTGGCGCTGATCGCGTGGATACCGCGCTATCCACGCGGGATGTTCGAATGACCAATGTTGGGTCTTTTGCAGCTTTTCTCCTTGCTTTGGGTTCCTAAAAGCAAAATATTCACAAAAACATTATCAAATTCTATTAATTCAAAACATAACTATTTTTAATACTATTTTAACTATTTATTTACAATTTATATATCTAAATAACCCTAAAAACTAAATATGCTAGAAGCATATCAAACATTCCCAGATTTAGATATTGCTGTCCTCAGCAATAAACAACTGAATAGAAAACTAGGATCAACAATCAAGCATAACTCACATTCAACATTCATAGAATCATCATGTTGGTACAATCAATTTCCACGTCAAATTTCAATGACACTTTCAATTCCATCAACTAAGTAACCTGAGTGCTTCTCACAAGATAATTCTATTTAACTCAACACTCTAATGTATCAAGGTAATATCACTCAATCCAACACAACAATAGCACTACTATAAACTTGATCATATTCTCAAAGTTTCCAAACAAGAAACATAAATGCATGCATGATTGATCAAAAGGTCTTTAAGGCTTGTAACTTGGCCTGGCTTAGAGGTATGGAAAATTTTGGATTTTAGCTAATAAAGATTGGATTCAGATCAATTTTCCCAAGTCCATCTAAGCACAAGTCATACATACATCCACATGACTTATTTACTATTCTTCCAAAACTGGGATTTTTTTTTTTAGAACAAAGCAATTAAAAGCAAAGCAATTTCTATTGCTTGAATTTTAATTTATTCTTTTTCTTTCAATATTATTGCATTTTTGTATACCTCATTGTTTTTCTATTTTCCTTTTCTTTTTGACTTCTATATACAAATCTCTCTTTTTCTATTCCATAGTT
This sequence comes from Glycine latifolia, assembly GCA_013407115.1. NCBI lineage: Eukaryota > Viridiplantae > Streptophyta > Magnoliopsida > Fabales > Fabaceae > Glycine > Glycine latifolia. The sequence goes on from QARZ01040959.1 coordinate 1,068, forward strand.
TCAATGTCTAGTGAACTTGGTTCTATTTTCTTCTTCCTCCAATCTCAATAAGGATAGTTAAAAAGATTAAGCTTAGATGTTGGGTAAATGAATGAAGAGGCTTAAGCTCAAAGGGGTAGCAATGGAATATTGTGAAGGTAGGTCAATTTGGCCTTGGCTTGAAAGAATAAATGCCTTAATCACTTCAAACCATACATGCATTCAAAGAACAGAACAAGTTCTAGAGTACTATTCAAGTGAGGTCCCTCAGAAACAATAAAATCTGTATAGGCTCAAACCTCACAAGCTATAGACTCAGGTCAACTTGTTAACTTCCTATCCAGCATCATATCCATTCTATCATGAAAATCAACAGACCAACAATCAACATTCCAATCATGTTTCCTGTGATTCATGCCATAATCATCTCACACAAGCATCCTAGCAAAATATCCAATTCATCACTGATTTCACAATACTAAGTCTAGGATAATTTAAGAATACTTCTAGCATTTACCATATAGAAATTTCAAAAATTCCTATACTATTCACTATCAGATACTCATCAAAAATTTGCATCAAAATTTTCTATCAGATATCCTTAATCTCATGTATGTGATTCTTCAAATAGCAACATATAATGCACACGCACCATTCCCAGATTTAGTATATTGCTGTCCCCAGCAACCACTAAAAAGAATCATGTGTTACTTAAACGTTTCAAGACGTGGGCATTATTTGAGGAATCGCAACAATCGAAAAATTCATCCAAACAGATTCATTCACACTCAGTATAAGCCAAAATACTATCATATATCAATCAGTCAATCATAACAATGTATCAAGTGTCTCTCATGCACCATACTACTATCACTGTACATACTATTCAGAACAATAGAAATAACATAAAAACAATTAAAATAAAATATGAAAAGTCCTGTGGAATCAATCAATCATCTGCAGCCAATGTCTCATCCTCCGTATCCTGGAATGCATCAGTAGCTTGCTCTGACGCACTGGATGGGCCGGATGGAGTGGGATCTGCATGTGGTGATGGTCTAGGAGCCACTGGAGTGACCTGAGGCTGGGCAGCAAATGGAACAAACGGAGTGAAGTGATACTGGTAGTCTGAAAAATCAATGCTCCGCTCTCTGCAGATATCCTCTAGAAGCCTGGTCTGATACTCCGCTAATCTAGTCTGATGCTCCATGAGTTGAATCTGATACTCTATCATAGCTCTCTGACTTTGAAGATCATCTGATGCAGTGGGTATCCTCTGTGTGGATGTAGAAGGTAATGGAGATTGAGAAGGCTGATGTGCATGTGGTGAAACTGGTCTGTCAGTGGCTGGTGGAGAAGCGGGAATCTGAAGTGGAGGTCCTAGAGAACTGGGGGTCGCCAGCTCCTCAGGAGAGAGCTTCGAAGCTCTGATCAACTGCTCCTCCGCCGTGCTCTCTATAGCATCTATGTAAGTCTTCTTCATCAAGCTCAGGCCTGGTCTGATGTCGAGGGGCTCATCGTCTGGGATCTGAACCCCAGCACGACGGCACAAGTGGAGGATAAGAGAGGGATGCGCCAGCCAGGACTTACTGCTGACGTCCTGGATCATGCACAGAATCCTCTTAGAAAGGATATATGAAAGGTGCACGTTCGCCTCACTCTGAAGCACGTGCAGAAGAATCGCCCTCTCGACATTTTCGTCCGTCATGTTCGTAGAAGGAAGAATCGTGTAGTTTACAAACTGGTGCCAGAAGGCAGCGTCTCCTACCAGATCATGCTTCCTCAGCTTCTCTAGCACGTAATCCTGGCCGACTTTGGTTCTCCACGAGGTGTAGAGACCAGTGATGCTCTGCCTGAGCATGTCGGCTAACTGTGGCATGTTATCCCGGTACCTCTTGCTATGTATGTCCGGCTGCATGCGGTAAAAGATGTTGAAGAACTCGCATCTGGAGAAGACGTTGTAGGTAGTGTCCAGGAGCTTCTCTATAGTCTCATCGTCGAATGGAACTTCGACCCCTCTAACCCAGCTAAATCTCCTGGTTTCCACAGTCTTAGGGTCGACGTTCGCCAAAAACTCCTTGAGGATGGAGCTGGAGCTCGGCTCTGCCACTGAGACTAGTCGCTGCCACCTACAGCGTACAATGACCTCGGTGACTGGAGAGTCTTCAGGAAGCTCCTCCCACTTGATATTCCTCTCTGGGATAACCTTCTTCGGAAGGTAGAAGGAGTCGAAGCGCTCCTAGCACTCTAAGCTGCGAAACCTGGCCTCATCAAACTCAGCTATCCTAGGCCTCTTGCTGCTAGAAGTTTCACCTGTCTTCTTCTTCCTCTTGACTACTAATTTACCCTGAAAATGAGAAATTGTTCACAATTAGTTTCTGATTCCAAAGTAAAAACAATTCATGCATACTCAGGATTCCCAGATTTAATCTGGTCCATATCATCAAAACAATTCATACACAGTGAAATTGATTCCCAAATTTAAATCTTTGCACTCTCCACATTTAACATACCAAACTCACCTCATTTTCAATTCAAACAAAAACAACACATAGGTATAGTTAAAATTAAACTACATGTATTTCACTCGTTTCAAGTCCATGAAATCCGAACATGCTAGCCATTCCCAGATTTATGGCTAGGCATGTCTCTGCATATTCCAGCATTTCACTTAATCCAAAGCTAGCAATTATTGACATTCAGACCAAGCAATCACTATTGCATCAAAGCTTCACAATCAATCATGGTCATGTAACTTCAATATAAATTCTACTAAATCATGACATACTCAACAATTTCACAGCACATGGCTCAGATCATATTGACAGATATAGATATGAAAAGTTTAATTCATTCCCAAAAACACAACATTCAGTTCCAATTCATCTCAAGATGACATGCCAAATAATCTGTCAAATGATAAGCAATGCTTCAACCAATCATACACAAACATAAATACAAAACCCTCTCATGCAAGATTCGAAATTCAGACTATTGTTGGCAATGAAGGTGTAATGCAGTGTTAATTTATTCAATTAAGTCTGGACATGCTAGCCATTCCCAGATTTTATGGCTAAGCATGTCTTTGCCATTACCAAACTAGACTAGCTCATTCAACTTACGATTCACATTGAAGCACACATCTTGCATCCATTCAGTTCAATTACAGCTTGTGTTCCAATCTCTATGCTCAACTGAGTTAACCAACAATTCTGTGCAAAATTCACTTCACAGCCACCAACGCTTAACACTAACTATTGACCAATTTGCTAATTGATTTGGGAATCAATTCAATGTGATCAAAATCACTGTTTGATTATTTGAATCAAAACAATTCATGCATGACATTGTTCAAGGGTTTTATGTACAATTCAAGCTTAACATGAATAACTGGTTCAATCAATTCCAGGATAGAACAATTGACAAAATAAGCTCAACAAAATCAGACTAATAAACCAAAACATATATCCAAATTGCAATTGCAACAGCACATGACTTTTGAAAATAAAGTGTCAAAGCAACATGAAGCAACCAATATAGCCATCCAAAACATTGTCATGACATACTCTAACCAATAATCCAAACATGACATTCATTCATGCATTGCCCAATTGACTTACCACAACTGCAAAATGCAGTTCAATATAAACTATACCAAACCAAGAGCCAAAATCACTCTCAAACAAAACCTTCAATTTAATTTTAGAACATTACAAAACATGAAGCATTAAAACACCACCACATGACACAATCTACCAACGGATTCAAGCTCGATTCAATCTTGACCAATTTGAATACAGGACATGACTTTTGCATAATATATGATGTATCAGAACACTTAGCCATTCACAAAATTCAAAAACACCATTGCTCATTGTGTAATTCCACAATTTCTGTCAAAACCAAAATGGTTGCCAATGCATTGGGCAAAATTGAAATTGTCATTACACTAATACCAATTGAGTCAGGGTATTAGGCAGAAACCAAAACATGAACAGAGTCACTAATAATCACCATAATCAAAACTCAAAGTTTGAAATTACTAACCTTATCTCCTGCCATCTGAATGGAAGCAACACACCAAGGCAAATGCGAATGGTCGTGGGTTGAGAAATGGCTTAGGGCAATGGTTTTGGGGAAATTTTGAACCCTAGGCTTGTGTTCTTGATTGTGCTCAGAAATGGTTTAGGGCAATGGTTTCAGAATGCTCAAGGAAAATGCAAAGAAGCAGAGTGAAGTGATAGTGAACAGCCACTGAGGTTCAAACCTGGCATTTTTAAAAACTAGAATCGCGACCTCACGTGGATTGCGTGGCTCCACACTGATCGCGTGAGGCTTCAAAAAGGTAGGCCAATGATTCACAAGCCTGGCGCGGTTAGCGCCGTCCCACGCTGATCGCGTTAAATTATGCAGAAAACAACTTCTGGTTTCGAACAGGCTGCGCGGATCGCGCCATGTCACCACGCGATTCGCGCGGGGCCTTAAAATTGACCATCTGGCTCGAAAGCCTGGCGCGGTTAGCGCGGCATGCCACGCGGTCAGCGTGGATGCCTCCAAAATTGGCCATTAGCTGCGAACATCCGGCGCGGTTAGCGCGGAAGATCCACGCGGTCAGCGCGGGGAGGCCGAAGCTACCTTTGCTTCCTCTATCAAAATTTTCTAAGTTAATAATGCCCATATGCAAATTTAAACTACCCTAGAATATTTAGAATGTAGCATACAACTTAAAATGCACTAAATTTAAACTAAACTACCTATTCTAACTACTATTAACATCAAGTAGCAACTTATACCTAATTGCATGAAATCAAACACTAAAAACAAACAATCATGGACCAAAAGCACTAAACTAAACTATTAACTAAAGTAATTGGTATCAAACAAAAACAATTCTACCTAATTACCAAAACCAAAACATTACAAACCTTAGTTTAATCAAAAGCATGAAAAACATGGATTTTAACAAAGTAAACACTTGGATTGCCTTCCAAGTAGCACTTGTTTAACGTCACGAGCCTGACGTTCCAAGTTTCAATCACCAAGGGTTTTCAGAGGAATAGAAACTACGTTCCTATTCACTGCCCCTCCAAAATAATGCTTCAACCTACATCCATTCACTTTGAAAGATCTATCATTATCCAAAGGAGATATTTCAGCAGTGCCATAAGGATAAACTTTTCTAACCAAGAATGGACCAGACCAACGAGACTTAAGCTTACCTGGAAAAAGCTTTAAGCGAGAATTGTAAAGCAAAACTTGTTGCCCTGGTTCAAATTCTTTAGGACGAATTCTATTGTCATGCCATTGTTTGGTCTTTTCTTTATAGATCCTGGCATTCTCATAAGCAGCTAACCTGAACTCATCAAGTTCATTTAATTGCAATAATCTCTTCTTGTTAGCTTTAGATAACTCAAAGTTTAAAAATTTTGTAGCCCACATTGCTTTATGTTCAAGCTCAATTGGAAGATGGCAAGACTTACCATAGACAAGCTGAAAAGGAGACATACCTATTGGAGTCTTAAAGGCAGTCCTATAAGCCCATAGTGCATCATCCAACTTCTTTGCCCAGTCCTTCCTTGAATTTCCTATAGTTTTCTCTAATATCCTCTCCAGTTCTCTGTTGGAAATCTCGACTTGACCACTTGTTTGCGGATGGTATGGTGTAGCAACCTTGTGAGCTACTCCATACTTAGCAAGTAAGCTCGCAAAATGTTTATTGCAGAAGTGGGTACCTCCATCACTGATTATAGCTCTTGGGACTCCAAAGCGTGTGAAAATATTCTTCCTCAAGAACTCCACCACCACTCTAGCATCATTTGTAGGTAAAGCTATAGCCTCAACCCACTTAGACACATAGTCTACTGCAACCAAGATATATTGATTTGAATATGATTTAGGGAAAGGTCCCATGAAATCAATTCCCCATACATCGAACAGTTCCACTTCTTGGATATTATTCAGTGGCATTTCATCCTTGCGAGAAATATTTCCCGTCTTTTGACAGCGATCACATTTTTCCACAAAATCTCTTGCATCTTTGAATAAGTTGGCCAATAATAACCGCACTGCAAGAATTTTTGTGCTGTTCTATTTCCTCCGAAGTGTCCTCCATAATCAGACGCATGGCAATGCCACAGAACTTTTGGCACTTCTGACTCCGTCAAACATCTACGAATTATCCCATCAGTACACCAAAAATATAGAAAAGGGTTGTCCCATAAGTACCTCTTGGAATCATGAAGAAATTTCTTCTTTTGTTGCCAATTCAGGTCATCCGGCATCAATCTTGCAGCTTTAAAGTTTGCCATGTTTGCAAACCATGGTCCCCTTTCAACTGTCATAATTTGCTCATCAGGGAAGGACTCATTAATCTCCAACTCAGGTCCATCTTGTAAAGTTTTCTCTTGAATTCTAGATAAATGGTTAGCCACTTTGTTTTCCACACCTGCTTTGTCTCTAATTTCCAAATCAAACTCTTGAAATAAAAGCATCCATCGCAACAAGCGTGGCTTGGCATCCTGCTTATTTAACAAATACTTCAAGGCAGCATGATCAGTAAAAACAATGACTTTAGATCCAATCAAGTAGGGTCTAAACTTATCCAAAGCATAAACTACTGCTAGCATTTCTTTTTCTGTTGTGGCATAGTTTAATTGTGCCTCATTGAGAATTTTGCTAGCATAGTAAATCACATGCAAAAGATTATTTTTACGTTGACCCAATACAGCCCCAATAGCATATGCACTAGCATCACACATTAATTCAAATGGTAGACTCCAGTCAGGTGCCATCAAAATAGGTGCAGTGGGTGAGCTTTTCTTTTAGAACATTAAAAGCATTCAGACAATTTTCATTAAAGCAAAATTCAATTCCTTTTTCAGTTAATTGACTGAGGGGTTTTGCAATTTTTGAAAAATCTTTAATAAACCTTCTGTAGAAACCTGCATGACCTAAAAAGCTATGCACACCATTCACATTAATAGGAGGAGGTAGTTTTTCAATCAACAACAATTTGGCTTTGTCTACCTCAATCCCTTTGTCAGAAACTTTATGACCTAACACAATTCCTTCCTGAACCATGAAATGACATTTTTCCCAGTTTAAAACTAAATTGGTTTCTTGGCATCTTTTTAAAACGCTAGCTAAGTTAGCTAAACAAGATTCAAAACAAGAACCAAACACAGAAAAGTCATCCATGAATACCTCTAAACCTTTTTCAACCATATCAGAGAAAATAGAAAGCATGCACCTTTGGAATGTTGCAGGCGCATTGCACAACCCAAATGGCATTCTTCTGTAGGCAAACACTCCAAAAGGGCAAGTGAAGGCTGTCTTCTCCTGATCTTCTGGTGCTACAGGAATCTGATTATATCCAGAATAACCATCTAAGAAACAATAATAGTCATGACCTGCTAACCTTTCGAGCATCTGGTCCATGAATGGGAATGGAAAATGATCCTCCTTGGTTGCATCATTAAGCCTTCTATAATCAACACACATTCGCCATCCAGTGATCGTCCTTGTAGGGATTAAGTCATTATTCTCATTTTTGATGACGGTCATCCTCCTTTCTTTGGTACAGTTTGAACTGGGCTTACCCATGCAGTATCTGAGATTGGATATATCATACCTACATCTAGCAACTTGACAACCTCTTTTCTGAATACCTCCTTCATTGTAGGGTTCAATCTCCTCTGCGGTTGTCTCACCGGTTTCACATCCTCTTCCATCAAAATTTTGTGAGTGCAGAAGGAAGGATTTATACCTTTCAAGTCAGAAATAGTCCACCCTATTGTTGTCCTATGCTCTTTAAGCACCTTCAAAAGCTGTTGCTCCTCATAAACGTCCAATCCTCTATTGATGATGGCAGGGTAAGTCTTGTCCTCACCTAGAAACACATATTTCAATGTTTCTGGTAATTCCTTTAATTCCACCTTTGGGGCTCCCACTTGAATATCATCTTCCTTTTTCTCCAACACTTCCAGGATTACTTCAGGCTCTTCTTCTTTTGTCTCCTGGCTTCTTAATTCCAACTCTCTCTCGAGCTCATCTTCCATTGCTTGACCTGCATGAATGACACTATCCAGAACATCTATCCTAAAGCAATCATATTCATCAGAGGGGTTTTTCATTGCATCAAAGACATTAAAAGTAATAGATTCATTGTCCATTCTTAATTCTAACTTTCCTTTTTCAACATCAATTAGTGCTCTAGCTGTAGCTAAGAATGACCTACCTAAAAGAAGAGGTATTTCACTCTCACCTTGCATGTCTAAAACAATAAAATCTGCTGGGAAAATGAATTTATCAACTTTTACCAGTACATCTTCAATAACTCCTAACGGTTTCCTCAGTGAATGATCTGCCAATTGGAGAGACACTTCTGTGGGCTTCAACTCAGTTATTCCTAGAGATTCGCATACTGAGAGCGGCATTAGGTTGATACTTGCTCCTAAATCATAGAGTGCCTTCCCCACATTAATATTCCCAATTGCAATCGGAATATTAAAACTTCCTGGATCCCGAAGCTTTGGTGGAAGCTTCCTTTGAATTATGGCACTGCACTCCTCAGTGAGCGCAATGGTTTCACATTCTTGCAATTTTTGTTTCTTGGACAACAACTCTTTCATAAATTTAGCATCATTTGGCATATTCGCTAAAGCTTCAGCAAATGGAATGTTAATATGCAGTTTTTTAAACATTTCTAAGAACCTGGAAAATTGTTGTTTCTGAAGTTGCTGTTTACTCTTCACCGGATAAGGAGGTTTCTCAAACCTTGAGAAATCCCATACCTTCTTAGGAGGTGTGGAACTTTCTTCCTTCTTGCTTGGAGACACTTCTACTTCCTTCTCTCCTTTCTTCTCTTCATTTTCTTCTTCCACTTTTTCTTGATTTTCCTTTGGCTTTTCTGGATGTGTGAGCACCTTTCCACTTCTAGTTGTGATAGCTTTGACATGTTCTCTTGGATTTACCACTGTATCACTTGGGAGTTGTCCTTGTGGTCTTTCTGCCAATTGCTTTGCCAATTGTCCAATTTGGCTTTCAAGATTTCTAATAGATGCATCTTGGTTCCTGTGATGAGTCCTTGTCTCATTGATGAAAGCATTAGTAGCTTGTATATGTTCATTAGTGGTTTTGGACAGTTGAATCATGCCTTTCTCCAACTCAGATGGCTCCTTGGGTGGTATTAGAGGTGGTTGCAAATAATGATTAGACTTATAATCAAGGCCTCCACCTTGCATCCTCCTTTGAAAATTATTCCCCATGGCATTGTTCGGATTTCTCTGAAATGTATGCTGGGGCCTCTGATCATACCAATGGCCATTTACTTGAACCGGATCAGCTCCCACTAGAATGGGACATTCATTGGACTCATGATCACCTTGACAATATTCACAATTCACAGCTTGAGCTCTACTAGAAGAAACTTGGGCTGCAGAAACATGCAACTTATCAATTTTCTCATTCAATCTAGCCAATTGTTGAGCCAAAATCTTTTGTTCCGCCAACATAGCATCATTACTCCCCAATTGGATAATCTCTCTCTTTGGACGCACTGAAACACTTTCATTCTCATCTCTGGCTAAGGAATTAATTAATTCATATGTTTGAGCCACCGTCTTCGACCTTATAGATCCTCCAGCTGCAACATTGACAATAAGACGAGATTCAGAAGTCATTCCATTAAAAAATATACGTACCTTTTTGTCAATGGTTAGATCATATTGCGGACACTTTCTGATCAACTCTTGAAATCGATTCCAAGCAGCACAAAGCGTTTCTCTTTCATGTTGGGTGAAATTTGTAATCTCATTCACCAGTTTGTTGTATTTGTCCATGGAGAAGTATTGGGAGAAAAACTTTGCAACTAATTCCTCCCATGTAGTTATACTGTTAGATGCTTGTCCATCTAACCATCGCATTACTTTTTCAAAAGGAAATAGCCTTAGTCTTATCGCATCTTTAGATACTCCTTGATGCCTTATAGTATCATAAATCCTTAAGAATCTATCAATGAAATCATGTGGGTCTTCATCATCTTCCCCACCAAAAGCACTTCGCTCCACCAATGTGATTAGAGAAGGATGAATATCAAAATTGTTGGCTTGGATTGGTGGTCTTACAATACTGGAATTTGGACGGGCGAATAATGGAGCCAGAATATCCTCCATTAGTTCATCCTCTAGTCTTGGTTGATGATTTGCTCCTTCAGCCATGTCTAAGTCTATCTCTGGAATAGAATCAGAGTATTCCTCTTCTCTTCTCCTTTGCTTGGCTAGCCTTCTATTTCTTCTAACAGTTCGTTCTATCTCTGGATCGTACTGTAGATGTCCAAGATCACCTAGCCCTCGCATAAACTAAGAGAAGCAATTAGTAACAACAAGAATTCCAATACCAAGAATTAAAATTACTATAAATTTTATCTCAATCTCCGGCAACGGCGCCAAAAACTTGATGTTATTTTGATCGCATGTGTGTTTATATATATATATGAACTACGACAAGTGTACCGATCGTTATCAAGTAATAAAGTGTATAAGTAAAGTATCGTCTCCTAAGGGATTGATGACAATTTATCGTAATTCAATGCTTAGAAATTGGAATAAGAACAATAACCTTATGAGAAATTGATTTTGTGTTGTATTGTGATTATGCAAGGAAAATAAATGCAGAACTAATGAAAACAAAGCAAAGTTTAAATGATTCAAGTGCAGTATTTTTGGAACAATTATGGTTAATCGCAATCCCCTATGATCCAAGTAGCCACACCACATTTGTTTTTTAATTTTTTTTTTTAGAACAAAGCAATTATCATAATTCTCATTAGAAACCAA
>QARZ01040959.1:14881-24912 GCA_013407115.1 Glycine latifolia
CAACCCTAACCCCTAGTCAACACACACTAAACACTAAACCATAAACCTAAACCCCCCAAACCCTAACCCACTAAACACTAACACCCTACAACACACACGCTAAAACCTAAACCACAATCCCTAAACCCTAAACCCTAAACCCTAAATCTTTAACCGAAGCCCTAAACCCTAAACACTACACATTAAACCAACATACACACTAACAATTTCCTATGAACCTAACATCTAAGTCGCTAACAAATTCATATGGCCCTAACAATTTTCTAATTAAAAAATATAACAAATTAAATAATATGCAAAATTATTAAATCCACTTACTTGTTGGCAAGGCTTCACTTTTCAAAAAATATCCACTCACAAGCTCTAGAGAGAAGGCAGAACAACTTTTAGTGAAAAGGTGAAATATGAAGGAATGGTAAATAGTGAATTTTTGGGGTTTAATATGGGAAATGGGTAGCTCAAACACGCCTAAACCAGGCGTGTTTAAGCACGCTTATCCTGGGCGTGTTTAAACACGCCTGGTTTAGGCGTGTTTGACTACCCCATTTGTGTAAATAAGTTTCAAACAGCCCCAAATTGGTAAATAATTAGAAAAAAAATATTATTTAGGTTCTTTTGCCCACATTTGTTTTTACAACAAATTTCTGATTTCACTTTTGCGTCACAAAAGGATTAACCTCTACATCATAGCAGTTTAAGTCTCCGTCCCATTTAAATGAGTAAAGAATCTATTTCTTCTTACAATGAGCATTTTTTTAAAATAGTTTATATTTTCATTTTTATTTTTATGTCATTCTTCATAGGTTATAGGTTAGATGAGTATTTTATTATAAAAATCTCTTCTTCTATTTTTGGTAGCCATAATTTCATTATCTAAATCAAGTGTTTCAAGTCTCCCTAAGCAAAACAACAATTTTTCCATTATATTTCCCTTAAACACTATTTATCTTCTCATTTTAAAGCCAATGCAGCAATGGATTTTTCATTTATTATATGATGAAAACAATTTATTTATCATTTTTTAGTCATTATTTATATTCTTTTACATTTTAAAAAGAAAACATGCAATTTGGCCTAAAGGAGTGCATATGTTTTTTTTTCATTTTTTTATTTGACATCTTCAACCTCATTATGTTTTTTATTTTATTTGATTGATAGGAAGAATCACATAGGCCTCCTTTTTCTTCTTTGATTCTATGATGAGTTGTTTATATTTTATTTTTTTGGATTTCATTTGCTATACAGTTTTTGTTTTCATTTTTTTCTACAATCTCAGTATTTTTTTTCTTGCATGATGTTCTGTTCATGATGAACAGGAATGTCCAACAATGTATGTGGGGAAGTTGATATAGGATCAATACTCTCTCTGAAGATATTTATGAAGGTATAACATCTCAGGGAAGAAGATCACTGCTAGATAACACCAATGGTGTGAGGTGTGTGCACAGTGTAAATGAAATAGAGTAAATGTTGCGTACCTTGTTCTCTGAAAGCATTTGTATTATAACCATTGACCTGAGAGTTATTTGGGGGAGATTTCCCCATGACCTTGGTCGAGATCTTCGATTGGTTACTTGGGGCGATTGAGGCCACGTTCTCCTTAATGGTACTGGGTGACAGAGTGGATTGATTTAGTCTCAATGAGCTTCCTTTCTAATTGGGCCTACTTCTAATATCCGTAACACATGATATGAACAATTGACCACTCTCATTGCATGGGCTCCTTCTTATGTCTTTCTTTTCTCATTAACTTGTGATATGAAAAAAGGTATTTTGTCAATTTATCTTTCGGATTTTTTTTTCTCTTCAATTTATCCATTGGAAAAGCTTCTGATATTTTTTTAATCATTTGCATCTACAGTTGCAAAATGTTACTCTCTAATAATGTGTAAATAACATCCTATTGAAATGCCAAAATATCCAAATATTGAATGGTCATTAGAGAAAAATGTTAAATGACATGAAATTAAACCATGTTATGAAAGTATGTTAATTGGATAGAAAACCAAAATACAAATTACTATTACTACTTAAATATTTATTTTTTAAAGCACAAATTTAACTCAACCTTTAAAAGTTGTGTTTGACTTTGGATTGTAAAGAGAGCATGACAATGAAACAATTGGAGGCTAGGATTTCTGCTTCACAGAGAAAAATCAAGTCTATGATGTAATAAAAAATATTTTTAGCTAATTGCATATAATCATATCATATAAAATAAATTAACACAATAATATATCAATGGAACGTTAAAAAAATCAAATAAAGTCTAAGATTTTTTTTTATCACCAAATGTTAATTTGTTAAAATATTAACTTTTATTAAGAAAGCGAATCGAATCCACATCTTTTTTCTCTTTCCTTTTGAATCCACCACCTTTTTCGTCTTTTTGTTTTAGCTATGCAGCCCACCTTATATCTTTCAAACATATTAGTTTGAGTAAATTACAGCAACACCTCCTCAGAATTTTCAAAATTACACCTAAATCTCTTGCTTTTTTGACTATTACAACAACCCCCTATTAAGAGTACACAGTATAATATTTCGCAAACAATTAATAGGAGATAATGTAATTTGTAAGAGGTGTCAATGTAATGGTACGCAAACTAGGGGGTTTAGTATATGTGTGAAAAATGTGGGATATTATGTGTAATTTTAATAAACCTTAAGGGGTGTTATTATAATCTTACTCTTTTAGGGTAAAGTCAAATAGTATCGTTAAAGACATGTTAATTTATTTGAATAATAAAAGTGAGTCTTTAATATGAGGTGTGATTTATTTGTTTGAATAATAAATTGATGGATTCTTTGAGGACCATTTAAAAATGTGATTTTTGATTGACTGACCATTACTTTTAAATGTTTATAACCACAATAATTAAGGTATTTGCTTCTTCCTTGAAATCCTAAGATACTTTCATTAGTTTAGTTCTTTAGCTCAACTGTGAGATTAATTAATCCTTAATAAAGTGCTTAATGACACATAAGGTTTACCGCCCTTTCCAAATATATGTTTAACTAAATAATGCATTTAAGTTTGGCAGAGTCAAACAATGTGCTAAAGACATTTTAATTTATTGAATAATAAATGTGGTTCTTTAATAGGAAGTCCGGTTAATTCATCTGAATAATAAATGGACGGATTCTTCGAGAATTGGTAGAAGATGTTATTTAAGGGACCATTACTTTTGACTGTCTGTAGCCAGTTACAAACAATTACTTTAATATTTGCATATGTCACCATAATGTTTTTTGAGAAAACCAAAAATGTACCCTCATTGGCCCTACTGTTGTCATCATCATCTTCTATGGTAGTTCTCTTCTTTATCTCTCATTCTCATCCTTGTTCTCTTCTCTATTATCTTTGCTCTCTCTCTCGTTCTCTTCTCTCTTATCCATGTTCTCTCCCTTTTTCTATTATCTCATCTTCACTTTCTCTTTCATCCTCTCTCTCTTCATAACTAGGATGTCTTTTATGGCAAGAGTGCTTCTTCATATGCAATTGCTCCCAGTGATGCTAGGTATATGAAGAGGCTCTAGGGTCTATTTTATCTCCAATGTTATTTCATTTCCTTTTATTCATTTATTGTTTGTTATTGGTTAAAGTTGCAAGCTAAGAGAAAATGGGTCAACCCAACTTTTCACATTCTTTTTTTTGTTTTCATAGATCTTGTTGTTTCAACAATAGAACAAATATCAAATGCAACTCAAGCTTCAACTCTTAAACTACCATCCTAACACCCATCCAAGGACCACTCTCCAACACCAAATCCCATGTGTCTCTTCCCAATCTTTGTTGCTCCTTCTCCACTTGATGTTTCTACTTCACTTGATGCCTTAGCTCTAGCGATAAGAGTTAATGTACCTAGCAAAGTTGAAGGAAGGTAGCAGAGAAACAATGTTCGCAACAAAGCTGATATAGAAGGTGGGTATATAAGGAAATTCTGCCATGGAAGGCTAATAAGGAGGGAGTAGAAGAAAGATAATAGAAGAGAAAGAAGGAAGGGAAAAAAGGCCACCTCTAGAAATCGCCTTCAACAACATCAACAACGCATAATAAAGTACACAATGGACTAATTGAGGGAAATTCATAAAGTTTTTCATTTCCTTAATGTGCAAATTAAAGAGGCAATATGGATAATATACAAAATAATTTTAATTGCTAAAATTTGCCAAAAACTTGAAAGTAATTCATCTATATTATTCAATATTAAGTTAATAAATATATTGGTCAAAATTACTTGTCGACCATAAATCACATACTTTGACAACCTTAGCATGCATTCATAAACGTGCTTCTTTGGATGATTTTGTTCTTTAACATAAAATTGATTCATTTAAAGACATCTTAAAAATAACTTTATTAAGTGCTTAATTTAAGTGTTAGTATCACTATCATATATTTGTTTTTACCATCTTTTTTTTTATCTCAATATATTGTATCACATCATTTATCAATTTTATCATTTTTTTAATTTTTTATTTCTTTAATCACAAGTGGTCCGCCATGCTTAAATATTTTGCACCCTTGGATTAATCAAAGGTATTGTACACCTCCAACACCAAACATTACTTTTCTGGAAACTCCCAATGGCCTCTGATAGATCTATGACCACCCATCACCACCTAACTGTTAGGAAATTAAATTTCCTAACGTTATTATGTGCTACATATTTTATTAATAATTATATTATGCTATTTAATATATATTGGGTAAATTAAAGTGATCAATTAAATATGCCCAAATAGATTCCTAAGTACATATGGGATAAATGAGTGGATACCAGTGTTGACCAATTAGATTTAATGGGAGCTTAGTGACCCAATAATAAACACTATATATAGGGTTATGGTCTCCAATATGTCAAATCAAGCTTCTTTTCTTTCTTTCCCATCTAGAGAGAATAACCTCTAAGGAGTGATTTGACTGAGGAAGACTAAAGCTCATAAGGAAAGGCTAAAGGCTAGAAGATTAAAAATAAATCACTCATGCGATGGAAACATGTATGCATTATTTGTTAATGATTTCTTGATGGTTCAATATGATATTTCTGAGGTTTTATTGGGTGATGATTTTCACCATAAAATTAAGAAAATAATTTCCTTCAATTGGTATCAGAGCTGTATCTTATTGAATCATCAGAAAATTATTTAGGAATTAATTATCATAAAGTTTTCGATATAAAAGTTTTTTTTTCACGTTGAAGATAACTTGGCTTGTGTTTTCGTTTCGTTTTGTATTCTCTCTCTTTTCGATTTTTGAGAATACATCGTCGTCATTCAAATGTTGTTGCGGACGTCCATGGAAACAGCTAAAACAATTGGTGCTGTTACAGATTTTTCTTATTTTTATTTTTTATTAAAAAAAAGAAAGTAGAGGACTGTATGTTTGTGTGAGGCATAGTATTAAGGTTAGCATTAATTTATTAGAAAATAATTTGCTGATTTTTTATTATTTAAAGATTATTATTGTCGGCAATTAAATAATAATTTGTTATCAAGAATGACATTCAATCCATTATGATAAAGTTTGGGTAATTTTATTATAATCTCATTCAGAAAATTGATAGCAATAAAATTAAGGAACTTAGACATTTAATTAAATAAAATAAACCTTTGGTTTATGTTTGTTTTATTTAATTATTATTTCTTTTAATTGTCTTGCATTTCATAATAAATTGATTGAAACAATATTGTTGCCAAAGTAACATATGTTATGAATAATTCATTATTGTGAAATATAAAGATGAGTATATTTGTCATTTATGCAAATAATCATCGGCCCAAAGGAAGATTATTATTTGGCCAAATAATATATATATATATACATGTGGTGATAAATATGTGACGATTATAAAGATTTTCATGTATGCATTAGTCGGCCCAAATGAAGACTATAGCTTGACAGGATTTATTGTCAATGTTTGATTATTGCGTTGAGAGTACCACTTACAAATTGATATTTGGGTCCAAATATCAAATGTTAATATTGTACTAGGTGTCTTGTAAATGGACCCACCTTGATTTGGATTGTTTGTTAATGTCATGTATATGCATTTGGTATGACATGGATGTTAAATATGTTATCTTAATTGTTCTCTATACAGTTTTTGTTACTACTATTAATTATGTTGCTTAAGTGAACACGATTCCTATGTTGAACAGGATGAACTTTAAATTATGGAAAGGGAATGTAGAAATTGTTCTTGGTTTCATGAATCTAGACCTTGCGCTAAGGATTGAGAAACCCACTTCTACTCCGGAAAATCCAAATTTGGATTATATAGAGAAGTGGGAGCGCTCTAGCCGCATGAGTCTTATGATCATGAAACGCTCTATTCCAGAGGTGTTTCGAGACTCTATTACTGAGAGCACTGATGCTAGGAAGTTCCTCAAAAAAATTGAGCAATATTTTCCCTAAATGAAAAAATGGAAACAAGTAACTGATGGAGGACCATTGCAAGCTCAAGGTCAAGAGGGAGAACTTGAAGCACTTCCATTGGTGAGCTTTAGAGAACCCATGACAAGAGCTAGAACTCAAGCCCTTCAAGACCACATCCAAGCTAACTTGGACAAGCATGAAGAAGCACACCAACTCAAGGATAACAAGGGCTGAGTTTTGATGTCTCAAGTTCAATTTAATTCCATAAATTCCAGCACTTGTTATAAGCAAAAATAGTGACAAATTAAAAGGCTTTTAGTGCAATTGTGTAAAGCTTTGTAAGTGCACTTGTGTGTGAATTGTGGGCTGCACTTAGAGGCTGAAAACTGCACCTTAAGCCTTAAAATATTGCACCATTTCATGAAATTAGGACAACCAAGGTCACCTTAGGGAAGCTTGCATTTAGGCTCCATTAGTTGCATTTCAAAGCTTCATTTTAATTTGCTTTTCCCTTACATTTGCTTGTAATTTCGTGGCCTATATATGGCTGCCCAAAAACTGTTGTGAACAACTTTGATGTCATTTTATGCAATCTGAAAATTGTGTAGGGAGTTTCTCTCTTGTTCTTGTGCAAGAACCTCTTGTTTCTTATCAATGGCTTCATGCTATTGTGGCGATTCTTCTTAGGCTTATTGGAAAGCTTTTCCATGGTGCCATCCATCTTCATCCTTTACCTTTTCCATCTTTCATTGCTGAAATTAAAAAGCTTACAAACAACCCATGTTCCACGTGAATGCTGGACAGATTTGTGTTCTTGAGAAAAACTTGAAGTTTGGGTTTCAATGCAAGGTAGATTTGGGAAATTCTTGTCTAATAGGTTTAGACATACTTCATGTGGTATCTAGAGCCTAATCCTTGTGAGATTCTTCTTCAAGTTCAGTTTTTAAAAGTTCTTCAAAGGTAAAATTCTGCACCATTGAAAATCTGAAAAATCCTTTTCTTTCCTAGTGTTCATGTTGTTTTAGTTAAAAATTCTAGTGTTGTTGGCTTTGTTGTTAATTTTGCCAACTAACCTAGTGCTTTTCTTCAAGTTCTTGTTAAATTATTGTCTTCTTGTTCTTCATGTGTTATTGATTTTTTTCTAATTTTCTAGTCTTGATTGTTGTAATCTAGTGTTAGTTAGTGTTTTTGTGTTGTATGACCACTTATTTTGATTCTAATCTCATCCTAAACTGAATTGAGTTGTTAGAAGCAAATTTTACAATTGTTATACATCATATTTTGTGAATCATTCAATTTCTTAGAGAATTCTTGAACATGTACAAAAAGAAAAACAAAAAAGTGCAGCCCAAATGTTTGTGAAATTGTGGCTGGAAAAATAATCAAAGTGGAGCCCAAAAAAGTTTGTGAATTGTGGCTGGAAAAACAATCAAAATGAAGCCAAGAAAGTATTGATTTAGTGACTGGAAAAATTCAAAGAAAAACAAAATTTAGAAGCAAAGAAAAGTTGCAAAGGTTACAAGTTTAAAAATTCTTTTGAACCACAAAACTAAGTGAACTTGTATGACATGCAATCTTAGTGAAATTTAGCTTCTAACAATTGAATTTGATTGGCATATCCTCCTTGTGCAGTTTGGTACAGCCATTATCCTTGAGTTGTCTCATTAAATTCCAATTTGAGTTTGTGCTTTTCTAAATTTTGTTTTTGTTGCTTGTCTTTTAAAAACTCCAAGATTTTGTCTTAGAGCTTTCTTGTTCTCTGGACTCTTGAGTCTAGCCTAGAATTGTTTCCTATTTCACTATAGTAAAGAAGCTTGATTGGATTGAGAGTGTTGCTTAAGAACTATAGAGAAGCTAGAGTGGAAAAAGGCAAGAGAGAACATTAAAGAAAAAACCAAGATA
This sequence comes from Glycine latifolia, assembly GCA_013407115.1. Taxonomy (NCBI): domain Eukaryota; kingdom Viridiplantae; phylum Streptophyta; class Magnoliopsida; order Fabales; family Fabaceae; genus Glycine; species Glycine latifolia. The sequence goes on from QARZ01040959.1 coordinate 23,166, forward strand.
AAGTGTGTAACACGAGTGTGAGTGGCAAACAATTAGAGAGTGGTGAGAATTTTCTTATATGCTTGTGTTTTTGCTAACCATTACTGCAATACGTCAGGGTCACTCTGTTGTGCACAGGACTCACCGCCCATGGTGATCAGCCAAAATGGGTGTCATAAGGATCTCCCTACAGACGTGGCCCCCCAGTACTTCTCGTACTATACAGTCAATCATCCTATTTCCGTGATGCAAATGTCGTATGTTACGTAGGCACCATCAATGTATGACCCGACTAGGAATACAATCCTTCCTCGCAAGGGTAACCCATCATAAACCCCCTATGTGACATACTGCCCACACAAGGGCCCAACGATGCACTGACTGTGGTCCTCGCAAGGTTTACCACCACCCAGTCCCGACATCTCACGGCTATACATAGAATATCACCACGGCACCATCAATGTATGACCCAGAACCAGGCTCAACCCGACCTGGCTAGGATAAGGCCATACACCCCCATGGGTATTTATGTATTTCCAAACGCATTCCTCATCTCGAGCCATCACATAGGTCGAGTTCGAATGCCACCAACGTAATCATATACGTCATCCACAAAGACGTAAAAATAGGTGAACCGGTGTGAAGTATGAGGTGTCCAGGTTGACACTTAGACATACTATCTCAAGGTAGGAATCCATACAAAGTCGGACGAGGCGGACAAGGTCGATCAAGGCCAGTAGAACTCGGACAAGGTCGGTAGGGGTCGGTCAGAGGGGTAAAGTTTGAACAAGGGTAGCAAAATGGGCGAGGTCAGAGGAACTCGGTTGAGGTCTGTTGGGTTTGGTAAGGTTTTACCAAAGGCGGTCAAGAGGTCCTTAGATTCCTTATAAATTCCTAAGGACGGGTTCTGCACTATGTAATCGATTGCATAAGCTCTATAATCGATTGCAACAGATAGCGCTTGTAAGACCCCGAGTTTGTATTTTACCAACCCTATCAAGGGTGTAAGGGAACCCGGTAGCTCATTTTCCAAGAGCAGACAAGCTCTGCCAAGTAAGGGACCTGGCAGTTCTCAAGAAAGAGGGGTTTGGACTTAGCAATTCTAAAGGAAACAGTCCACCCTGGGTAAAGAACCCGGTCTCTCTAAGGAAATGGAAGGATGAGCTTCTAGAGATGACACGTGTATGGAATTCGGTCGTTCTAGAAGAGGGAACACAAGCTCAACCAAGTAGTGGAACCCGGTGGCTCTTTTCCCGAGAAGACACGAGCTCATCCGAGTTAGCAACCTGGTAGCTCTCCTCATGGTGAGGTAACTTAAGCTCAATAGCTCTAACGTATCACCCCGGGCAAGGAACCTGGTATACCCTATAGAAAGGGAAGCGAGCCTTAACGATTCTAAGGGAACGACCCCAGGTAGGGAACCCAGTCTATTGACGTCCGCCAATAAGGACTAAGTTACATCCGGCATGTACGCATGCACACCACGTAACCCGCTCAACTCGGCCTACCCATCCCGGTAGCCGACATCAAAACACAAGGGTTGATGTCTATGTGCAACACAGCCAACTCATCCCGGTACTCATCACCTTCACGAAAACTTTCACAAGTGTCTTAGAAGCCTCTCAGCATCAAAATGCCAACTTCACACATGCACGGGGAGTTCTTAAAACATCTGCTCCCCCACAAGAACACCAAACGTCAACACAAAACAACATTCAACAGATTTAAGGCATACCACATCCCATTCATAAAAGACATAGCTTTTCTG
>QARZ01040959.1:27912-56725 GCA_013407115.1 Glycine latifolia
AAGAAACCAAATTACAGGCTTTATGTTATTAACAAGCTGAAATCCCTCCGGGTGTTAGATTTCAAGAAAGTGAAAAATAAGGTAATTCCTCCCCCTCCCCTTGTATCCATAGGTATCTTTAATTGGGTTTGTTGTTTAAAATGAAATATGAAAGATAGGATGTTCTGGTAATGTCGGCATTCAATTAATAAATCAGCATTTTAAGCATGAAAAACAGAACTACCAGTGGCACTGAATGCCAAGGCCAAGTGGGGCAATTTTACTGCATAACTATGTATACTGTAGATTATGGACTAATTTTTCGCCAGGCTGCTTTAGCTGTTGCTTTGCTTAAACTTTCGTATACTGAATGACTTCAAATTCTACCCACAACTTGGGTGGAAGGTTTATGTGTCTAGCGAAGTAGCATTCTTAGAAAAAGAAAGCAGAATGGTGGTATATTTATCTATACTAATGTAGAATCTCTCCGGCAATTGCCACATGTGCCATTTTATGTAGTATGGCCCATTTTTTTTTCTCTCTCTTTTACTTTACTCTGAGGGCAAGCCTTGGCCCTGCGGTAAAGTTGTGCCTTGGTGACTTGTTGGTCATGGGTTCGAATCTGGAAATAGTCTCTTTGCATATGCAAGGGTAAGGTTGCGTACAATATTCCTCCCCGTTATCTTCGCATAGCGAGGAATCTCTAGGCAATGAGGTACATAGTTTTTTTTAGTTTTTATCTCTTTTACTTTACTCTCTTTTTTCTTTCTTTCTCAATTTCTCTGACCTTCCTATGCATAGCACAGGCTCTATCTGTAGTTAGGTATATTTCTTATTTCCAATTACACATACCCTTCAATTATATTTCCTTCTTTTGATGATTTGTTATATTCAATAACTAATAGGAACGGTTGGAAGCCAAAAACTTGTTTGCTTCAAAAGAAGTTATGGAAGAAATTCAAAGGACACCAGCAAAAACATTTTCAACCAGTGAAACTCCAAATGTTTCTGAAGCGATTGAGAAACAACAGACACCCAAAGTGGTTGCTCCTACACCTGAGCAAATTATTGCTATTAAGGTAAAATGATACTTGAACTTGTCAATTTATTTAAGGCTTATTACTGTAGGGTTGAACCTATGTGACATACCTGTCATGGATTCGTGCTCAATTTTCTGATATATAATTAATACATTCTCCCTTTTATACATTTGATATTGCGTGCTAAAAATTGTAATGAGGTGTCCTTGCTTCTACCCATAACCTTAACTGCAAACCATTGGAAGCTATTCCAAAGTCTAATGTAGAAGGACACACTCAGTGATAACTAAAGATTCAAAAGAGATTATTCTATCAATCCTACTAAATGCCTTGTAGTCCAAAAATAAGTGGGCTAAACCAGAACTTGTCATGTTACCTTTAAATATGTGACGTGTCCTTTCTATCAATCCTACTAAATACCATTGTCCAGACAAAGTACCCGACCTACAGTGTCTGTTCTACTTCTTAGTGATTCATTAATCAGGAAAGAAAAATACATTGATTTAGTTAATCTTGCTTAGTTTCTTACATGTTGTTAAGAAGAGAGTGAGAGAAGCAAAGCTATTTTGAATATGTCTTTCTAGGTTAATCTTCCACCCAGCAGATTGATTTTATTTATAATCAGAATGATTACATGGATAATAAATAACTAATTCTGTTTTCAAGAGGACAATTGAAATATCACAACTTCCTAAGATATATTGAACCCAACTATTAACTAAGCTAATTCTGTTTTGTAATCAGGGGAGGGCGTAGCATGTAGTTTTTTCTTCCCCCTCATATTTGGGAGGGATCCTGCAACTCTGCCCGTTTTTTGGCAGCCTAATTCATGTACTAGTCATGTATTAGTCTGCCATAGATCTGCGATCTGTTGTTAGGAATGTTCTTGTATTTAGTACTTCTTGTACATGTTCCTTTATATATATATATATATATATATTATCTTTGCTGATAAAAAAAAACTAAGCTACTTGGAAAGGAAATTATCATTAAATGCTCCTCTTTCCAACACATTGTAAATACACTGAATACCCAAGTAATATTTCTGTTAACTAAATTAACCAGGCCCCAACTCTAAGAGCTGTTAAATTATCCATTTGACCGTGCTTTATCTTGAAAGTGTAACTCATTGTCCTACATGTTACAATTATGCTGTAAGATGCCTATACCTTCTGTCCTATTGGCCCATGTGATAATTTTTTTTATTGCTAAACCATTTTCTGATAGATCACCTTACATGCTCTTGTGATATTATCCTCAGCTAAGAAATCATTTCCATTCTGCATTATAGCAAATGACTGTATTCATAAACTAGAGTTAACTTCTCTTAGAAGCTGGTACATAAGGCAGCTAATTTTGGTTACCTATGGTTGACATGTTTGTGCTTCATGTAGGCTGCCATTGTGAATTCTCAGACTCTTGAAGAGGTTGCTAGACTTGAAAAGGTGCCTGCTTTTCTAATTAGATAATTGCCTATTGGATTTTAATTTTTGTTTGTGTAATACTCATGCTTAACATGAAATATTGAAATTACTGTAAATATATGATTGGATAATTTATAGCTAATAGCCTGCTGTTAGAGGGAGGATCTGATGGGCGACTCCTATGAAATATCTCGTGTCATTGGAGCTTAGAAACACTGGCATGTTCTCTGTTTTTCTGTCAACATTTGCTAATTTCTGGCATAGAATATAAAGATTGGATTATTTTCCATGTGGGGTAGATTGGATTTGGTTTGTTATAAATTGAGGAGATCCTCTTGGTTTTCTTTATTGGTTGAGAAATAAGGAGGGAAATTGTTTTGGGATTTGTTAGCATTTGGTCTTTGGGAGTCTTGTTATGATATTTCTCTGGCTATTTTTTTGTTTCATGATATTGTATCTTGGAACTTATAAATTCTTGTCTCTTCCTAATTTCAATTGAGAAGGGATTGGTTGACAATGGTGTAAGACAACATTCTTACTCTATTAGGTAATTTGTGTCAGTTTGTAAAAGTTGAACAATAATTTATAAGAATATAATTACATAGTTCTTATTTCAATATATTTCATATATATATATATATATCATGTTTATTTTGATGTATATCGATGTTACATAATAATTTTGGATTAATGTAAAATTTTATAGACATGATCTATATGATAGACACATTCAATTCAACTCCGGTCTAAACTGATCTCTCTTTAATTATCTTATCTATTATGAAAAGGACTGTAATAATGCAGTATATGTAATTGGTGTACAATTGTACATGATTGCAGGCATTGAAGTCTGGCCAGCTTCCTGCAGATTTAAAAAGCTTGAGTGATAATATAATGTTGGATAATGTTGATGAAAAGCATGAGGACATGATTCATGATGATAGAAGTCAAGCTGATGGCAAATCTAATGATACACAAGAGCAGAGAAATACTGATTCTGCTTCAATGGAACAGGTATATGGCAACATTGACATGTGTCCGTCAAAACTTTTATTCTATATCTTTGTGACATCATTATTTCTCCATGATGCATTTTTATTTTGTTTGTTTCCAGAAGTTATCTATTGTGCTATAACTATGCTTTTATCAGAACTTTTTTGAACATAAAAGCAGTTGCTGCTCAATGTACTCTATCATTGTTTAATTTTAACTAATGGATAATAATCAGTTAAATGGCATTCAATGACAAAATCATGCATGAAAGCAGGTTTATAAGTGTATATTTGATGTTTGCATATAGCAGTTTAGCCTATTTTATATGCAACTTAATGAAGCCCAGTAAGGAAATTAACATAGTACTATCCATTAAAATATAAAATTTGAACTATATAGACAAGATAGAACTTAAAAGTACTATTGTATGGCCATTAATAGCGTATTTGTTATGTCCTCCCATAAATAGTGTCTCCTATAAATGGTGTCTCTGGTATTTTCCTTCTTTTTATCTGTTTTCATGCGGTAGTATTATTGTTAGCGATGCTTCAATTTTTCATTTTATTTTCTTGCAGGATTAGAGTGAAAAGGTTTTCAAATAGTCCTAACACTGTGGACTTCTTTAATGTCAGGTTCTAGAGTTAGACTCTTGGTAATTTTCCATGAGGTGTACTTGATGAATCTTCCATTACTTGAGAATTGGATGTTTCAATTTCACTCGTGGTGAATCATTGCTTTAGCCTTTATATATGTATTAAATTGTATTGTCTTACACTAGAACGATTACGGCATTTGCCTAGAGTTTTTTCTCAAATGGTCTAATGAGCTTATTAGCCTACCTAGACAGAAATTAGTCTTATATAAAAGCTTTAATATGAAAATAGGCCTTTAAGTAGGCTAATAAGCCAAATCAAAATTTCAAATAGGCCAGACAAAACCTAAAAATAAAGCCTATGACTGATAACAAGCAAGGTTTAGGCTTTGAATTTTTTAAACATACTAGACCTACTTATTTGGCTTAGCCTATTTCCATCTTTATGCATGTTGTGTGCATGAGGAAAGGTGTAGGTATTACAAATGATTGAAATCATTTTTGTTCTCACTTTTCATTTTTAATGGCTTTTCCCTATTTTTTATTGACTTAATATTTAATTTGATCCTCAAGTTTTATTAGTGTTCAATTGGATCCTTGTATTTTTAAAAAACTTCAATCAGGTCCTCAAACTTTTAAAATGCATCAAGGTTGCCCTTTCATTCAATTTAGATTAACACCAATAATAAATTGGTTTTGTCTCCAATTCTTTTCATTCTTTGCATTAATGTTGGTGACCCTCCACCAAACACTATTGCACCATCTAAACCCAACAGTAGGCACCATTAATTTGCCTCTTCAATGCTCCACACCACCAAAACATCATAGCATCGCTACTCCTTTACCACATGACCAATACCTATAAACCTAGATTTGCAACACCCAAAACCTAACCCACTCCTCCAACCACCCTCACCAAAAACCCCACTGGCACACTCCCTATTGGTTCACAAACCACCATCACCTTAGCGTCGTGAGACACCACTGTTGTAGCCCCGCCAATCCATGACATTCCATAACCACAAAACTGCCCCCACCACCTTCTAAACCCTTAACCTTGATTCAAAACATGTTTCAATTACCCACAAAGCATGGTTTTGGAAGCAAAGCACAATGATGATTGCCTTAGAGTTTTTCTATCACAAATTTGAGCTCTAAGATTTAAATCTGAGTGTTTAGGGGATGTTGTTGAGTTTGTCAGTGGTCGTTGTTATCCTCACTGAAAACCTTGTGGGTGGCGACCTACAATGGGGAGGGCGACAACCTGCGATTTTGACGGTGCATGCAATGGGGAAGAGGTGGGTTTTAAAAAAATAAAATCAAAATATAGTGGTGGTTAAAAATATTCAAAATATATAAAAATTCAACATAATATAAAAAAATATTCCTATAAACAATAAAATATAAAATTAATATGCGAAACATTAAACTAGGTTTGAATATCCAATTTTATCCGGGTGTATTTTTATCTTTTAAATAAAAAATATTTAAAATATTTTTGAAAAAAAGAAAAAAGAAAAATTATAGATGTGACAATTAGAAGAAGACTTGGTCATCAAAAGATATTTCAGTTACACTAGAGTAATAGTCATTCAATTGAGAAAAATAATAAAGTAATTACTAAAAGAGATCCAAATTGGAGAACAAATTGTTCTTAGATTATAAAAGAGATCCACTAGCACTCAGAAAGGGGAGAAAATATAAAGGGCTGAGAGCACTGGAAGTTTCATCATGTAGAAAAAGCAAGTTTCCAAATTCCTCTTGTGTACAAGGTTTTTTTTTTTTTTACCTTCATTTTTTACTTTGTAAGTATGTAAAGCATGACTATTCATTTGTAAATATTATTGAGGAAAATCCAAGTCTCACATAAATTAAAGATAGTGTCAAGATAGAGCATATAAGTGGGGGACAACCCTCACCCATTGAGCTAACTTTTGGAGTTGAGTTAGGTCCAAACCCTTATAAGAAATATTGTAAGCCTTAAATGTCATTGGAAACTCAAGGTTTTTTTTAGACTAATTTCATTCACATTTTTATGTTAGTTTTGGTATTTACGTACAATATCTCTTTCCTTTTTAGTCAATGTCAAGTTTTATTTCTTTTCCGCTTGTTTTATTTCATTTCTTCTCATTTATTTTTCCTAAGTTGCAAGTGATTATAATGATTGTTCTTTCCTTTTACTAGTATAAGATTAGTGTGTGCATAAAATAATAATAAAAGTTTAAAATGTGTTGTTTTGGTGATGCCATATGGTAGGTAGGATTAATGTATATGCTAGTGTATTTTAATTTTCTAGTTTTTTTTTTAACAATAAAAGAAGGGTCATGGCTTAGTTTCAGGGATGTATATGTTTACTAATTTTTTTATAATACTTTTTTTTAGATTTTTATAAATAAATTTCTTTGTAAAATGAGTTTTTGTCAATCTCTCTCCCTCTCTTAATTCCAATAAAATAATCATTTCAACTTATGCAATGGTTTGTTTCATTAATCAAGTAGCAATTCTACTCGTTAATGTTCCTTAAATTATTAAAAGTTCATAGAATAGTCATTTGCTATCTAAGACTTTTGAGCATACAATTTATCAAGAAAAAATAAATTTCATTTTAATATGCAACAATCAATAGTGCTAATGGAATAACAATTCTATCCTTTACGTTACTTGATTGTGAGGGTTTAATGACTAGCCATTTGCTAGCTTAAATCCTTGGGCAAGTGTTTTTTTTTAAAATGTTGTAGATAATCAAAGGTGTTTTTTTAAAAGGAAAAATAGAAAAATAAAAAAATACATCTTCTTTTTTAGGGTAAAGCAAATATTTATAAAGTTATATAATTTTGCACAATGAATTTTGGGTACTGTTTTTAACGGGTGTTATAGGGTGCTAATACCTTCCCTACACGTAATCAACTCTCGAAGCTATCTTTGTTTCCAAAGACCATTTTTGAAAGGGTTTTCTAATGTTTTTTCCCCCTTAAACCAAAATATTGGTGGCGACTCCATGTTTTAATATATTTTTGTGCTATCCTCGTCGTGACCCCGGTTGTGACAAATGGTGACTCCACTGGGGACTTTGAGAGTTAGGCCTTAAAAATTGTGCAAAATTATAATTTTATAAATATTATTATTTATTTATTTTACCTTTTGTTTGTTGTTGTTGAATTTATTTTGTTGTAAATATTTTCTTTTTTATGTATTGTTTTTTTTTCCTTTTTGTAAATATGGTTTGTGTTAACCCTAGGCTAGGAGATTTTTTATATATATTTATATTTTGTTTTGTTCTTTGTGCAAATTTGGATAGTTATTAGGGTCACAGGTTTGTATTGTCCCCCCCCACCTCACAGTCACTTACCTCACAAACTTTTTTTGGGCTCCATACCTCAATGATTGTTATTGAGGGGCTTCATGCCCACTTGGCAGTTTTTGAGTTAACACTTAGATTGTTACTGGTATCATGGCTCTCTCATATTGAAAGGGCATTTTCCCTTTTTATGGTTGATTCATGGGTTGGATCCTTGTCTGTGTGATAAAGGCAATCTAGGAGCCAATAAATCTTTAGGAATCTAGATTCACCCATGAAACTTTGCACTAATACATAGACTTAGTGACCTCCCAAAGATTATGACCATGCCCTTTTAGGAATATCATACCCTAGGTTTTCACCTTAATAAGTCACATGGGAAACATACTTATCCTTCCTCATTTTGAACCTATTCATCATAACATGCATTTAGCAATAACATTTTAATATTTTCATGCATAACATGCATTTTCCCTCTGCACCCAATGTCTTAATCATTAGTTAGTCATGCTAGTCTTTAGTTTTTTTTAGAATAAAATTCATGCATTTAAAAAAGAAGAAAAGGTACATTCATGCATAAATGCATACTAGGAGCATGTAGATTACATGCATTTATATATATCTCATTTCACTAATTATTTTTGTTAGGAATAGATAGACTTGATAGTGTTCAAAGTGGAGGAGATTCAAAATCATACTAGCAATGCAACAAGCATCCTAAAAGCATGAGGATTGATGTACTGAAAAATGACCTTCTAAGATTAAATCAGTTTCGTCAAAAGATGACAAAGGAAGCATCTTTGAATTTCGAGAAGAAGTACGAACGGATTCTAGACCTATTGTTGATCTCCGTTGAAGCCCCAACACTGAGCACTCTAGCTCAATTTTGGAGTTCAGAGACCTTGGACCTTATACAACTAATAGAAGATTATGACACCATGTTGAAGTTTCCTACCAAAGAAAAGGCAGGGGTTTATCTTTATAAGGGGAGCTATGTAGTAAGAAAGAAGGTTGTCAGTTGAATGGGTTGTCAATAGATCCAGCGGGGTTCGAAAGTAAGGGATCAATTCAAGGGTGGGATAAAACCTTCCTAGAAGACCACATGGAGATTCCAGCCCAAAAGAAGGATCGAGAACACTTTAATACGACTTTGGCATTACTTCTTTATGATTGATTTTATTCCTATTCACAATGGGCATTGTCGATCAAGCAGCTATGAATGTGTTATTTGCTTATAAAAAATAGGGAGCAAATCAAATTCCAGCTATTTCAACAGATACTTTTCTTTTCCATGAAGGTATGCCATAATAAGAGATGGATGCTTGATTGAGCATTTTTAGTATAGTATTTTTTTTTATTCTTATTAGCTTATTTGTCTTCTCTTGGATTCTTATTTTCTCATTTCAACTCAGTTTTGGTCTTAAGCAAATAATTGGGCTTAATTGATAATTGTTGCTTATTTTCAGGTTTTGTGCTTATAGACCTATAGGATTATAAGAAACTCCAAATGGAGTATATGAGTATTCCCTAGAAAGTTAAGGAAAAGTCCTACAATTTTGTCAGAGATAATTGTGGACCAATTCGGCCATTTTGACGGTCAAAATAAGCTTGAAAGTCAGAACCTCTGCACTTGAGTTTTGGGCTGCAAGTTTGGATTTTAATTGATGTGATTAACATAATTAGTTAGTTTAGATGGACTTAATCAAAGCCCATCCCTTAATCTATTCAATAACTATATATTACTGTAGCTAGGAGTTATTTTAGGACATAGAGATACAAAAACAGAATATCTAGCTTCTTGTGCAAGTTTTCAGAATTAAAATATTTTCTCTCAACTGTTCTTCACTGTTATTTATTTTTCTTCTTCCTTTCATTTCCGTTCTTCTATTTTTTCTCACAATTTTCGTGGCTCTTCCATTGATGATTATCATGCAAGGATAAACAATCAATCAATCTAAGGATCCAGTCCAAGTAAGAAGAATTTGAGTTCTGGTTTGGTATTCTCATTTCTGTGTGAATGTTCATATCTTCTTCAATCATTTTTTCGATTTTCATGATTATGAATATGTTTAAGATTGAAAACAAATAAGGTTATAGATTTATTTCCTAATTTTGAATTTTAATCATAGATTGTTTGGATGATATTTCAATCCGATTTGTGATTTCAATTGATTTAGGAGTTAATTTGATTGAACTGCTTCTAATGATATTGAATGAACCTTCATAATATGATCATTATATGAGAACTATGATAATTTTCATTGCTTGGTTTGGTGAATTGGATTGATATTCTTAAATATGTTTTTAATACATCTTTTATCTATTCTGTTAGTTTTTGCATTTTCTTCAATGTTTGTGTTTCTACAATTTTTGTTCATTTTCTACAAACTATTTGATAAAATCCCCTTGCTGTTTATAAGTGGATTAAGTCAGGAACTAAATTAGACTATATCTCTGAGTCAACCTAGGTTAATCTTGTGTTACAAAATTATCTTAGTTTTATTTGTTTTGTAGCGATTTAACAGTCGTAATCATTTTTCCAAAAACATTCCTAATGGCTTACCTCCTTTAAGAGGCATAAAGCACCAAATTGATTTAATTCCAGGTTGTTCTCTCCCTAATAGGCTAGCATATAAGACTTCACCCATGGAGGAAAAGGAGATTCAAACACAAGTTGAAAAGCTACTTGAAAAGGGGTGGATCCGTGAGAGCATGAGTCCTTGTGCCATGCCAATTATTTTTGTGCCTAAGGAGGAGGGAACATGGAGGATGTGTACTAATTGTAGGGCAATAAACAACATCACCATAAGGTATAGACACCCTATCCCTAGAGTTAATGATCTTTTAGATGAATTGCATGCTTCCACTATCTTCTCTAAAATTGATTTTAAGAGCGGTTATTATCAAATAAGGATGAGGGAAGGGGATGAATGAAAAACGTTTCAAAACTAAATTTGGACTTTATGAACGGTTAGTTGTGTCTTTTGGATTGACTAATGCACCTAGTTGCTTTATGAGGCTTATGAATCATGTGCTTAGACACTTTATAGGCAAGTTTGTGGTAGTGTATTTTGATGACATTCTTGTTTATAGTGCCAATTTAAATGATCATTTGATGCATGTTAAAAGTGTCTTTGATGTGCGTAAGAAGGAAAGCTTGTATGGAGATATTGATAAATGTACCTTTTGCACTTCGCAAGTTGTGTTTCTCGGTTTTGTAGTAGGTGCTCAAGGAGTCCAAGTGGATCAAGAGAAGGTGAAAACCATCAAGGAATGGCCAACTCCAAAGAGTGTGAAGGATGTTAGAAGCTTCCATGGTTTAACAAGCTTTTATAAGAGATTTATTAAGGACTTTAGTACAATTGCTTCTCCTTTGAATGAGTTGATAAAGAAAACCGTGAGCTTTTCTTGGAAGCAATAACATGAAATTGCTTCCCAAACATTAAAGGATAAATTGTCTAATGCACCTATTCTTGCATTACCTAATTTTAATGCTTCTTTTGAATTGGAATGTGATGCATCTAATGTAGGCATTGGGGGGTTTTGATTCAAGAGAAACATCCTATTGTTTATTTTAGTGAGAAATTGAAGGGTGCATGTTTAAACTATTCCACTTATGATAAAGAGTTGTATGCACTTGTTAGAGTATTGCAAACTTAGCAACATTATCTTTTACCTAAGGAATTTGTGATCCATAGTGATCATGAGTCTCTTAAATATTTGAAAAGTCAAGGCAAACTCAACAAGATACATGCTAAGTGGATTAAATTTATTGAGCAATTTCCTTATGTTATTAAATACAAGCAAGGAAAATTGAATGTAGTGGTGGATGCCTTATCAATGAGGCATTGTTTGATTTTTATGCTTGAAACTAAGTTGCTTGGTTTTAATCACATAAAAGAATTGTACTTAAATGACCATGACTTCTCTAGTATTTTTGCTTTGTGTGAGAAGGGGGCTCATCAAGGGTATTTTAGACATGATGGGTTCTTGTTCAAGGAAAAAAAAACTATGTGTGCCTAAAGGCTCTTTGAGAGAACTCTTCATTAGAGAAGCTCATGAAAACAACTTGATAGGGCACTTTGGTGTGAATAAAACTTTGGCTATTTTACATGAACATTTATTTTGACTAAACATGAGGCATGATGTGCATAAGCTTGTATCTCAATGTATTACTTGTCATAAAGCTAAATCTAGATTAATGCCTCATGGTTTATATACACCTTTGCTTATTCCTAACTCCCCTTGGGTTGACATTTTCATGGATTTTGTGCTTGGTCTCCCAAGATCCAAGAGGGGGAAGGATTCTATATTTTTTGTTGTTGATAGTTTATCCAAGATGGCACACTTCATTCCTTGTCACAAGAATGATTATGCTTGTGCCGTGGCCAATCTCTTCTTCAAGGAAGTGGTGGGACTTCATGGATTTCCTAGAAGCATTGTGAGTGATAGAGACACAAAGTTCCTTAGCCACTTTTGAAATACATTGTGGGGGTAAGCTTGGCACAAAGCTCTTGTTTTCATCAACTTGCCACCCATAAACGGATGGCCAAACTGAAGTGGTGAATAGGACATGGGGTCAACTCCTTAGATGCTACATCAAAGGAAATTTGAGGACTTGGGAGGAGTGGCTATATCACATTGAGTTTGCTTATAATAGAGTGGTTCACAAGATCACTTCTTTGTTAGGGTTTTATTTCATGTTAGACTCAACTTATAGGCCAAGTGTAACTCAATCATGATGTAGTAACTGAACTAGCATCTAGGTCGTCTCCCAAAGGAATAAATGAGAGATTTCATGTAATTATTTAACTAAGAACTATGTTTTTGTATTTTTGTTTTGTGATTGTCAAAATAAATAACATAAAATAAATGGAAACAAAAATTAAATGACAATAAAATAATTAAGTAAAGATAGAAATACTAGACTTGGATGGTGACGTCGATCTTGATGAATGAATGTCTAGGTTTGGATTGGAATAACCTCACAATTCTCTAATCATTTCTCTTTCTCATCCCAATTCAGTATTGTATTCTACCCCAACTCCTGTGTAGTTGTAGTTTCCATGTATGTTTTGGAGACCTCTTTGTTGGAAGTTATTGTACAGTCGTTGTTGTCTTTCCATGTAGTTAACCTCCTCAGTTGGTACCTGAGTGCATTTTGATGTTTGATGGCCTCCTCCACATTCTTCACACATGAATGCTTGTTGGGGTTTCTTTGAGATTGCCCCTTAGAGTTGTTGCAGGGTTTGTTGGATTGCCTTAGTCATTGCTTATATTTGCACCTGCATATTTTGTTGAAGAGATAAAAGGTTATCTTGAGCATTAAGTTCATACATACCTTTTGGGGGGTTTGACCAATTTATTTCTACGGTTCTCTCACTAGCCGCCAAATCTTCAATTATGGTATTCACTTGAGTGGTGGTTTCATTGAGGTAGATTCCTCCGGTCGATACATTGATCATCCTCCAACAATCGTTTGTGATTCCTTTCATCAACATTGAAATTTTCATGAATTGGTTGTATCCATGACAAAGGCAATGCCTTAGGAGGGATTTGTATCTCTCCCATGCGTCAAATATTGATTCAGTTGGAGCTTGTTTGAAGTTAACGATGCTCTTCTTGAAAGCTTCACTCTAGATCAGGGAAAAAATGATTGACAAATTTGTCTTTGACTTACTCCCATGTGGTTAGTGAATGATGTGGTTGGGAGTGGAGCCAATCGGCTTCACTTCCCCCCAAAGAGAAGGGAAATAGTAAGAGTTTAATATGTTCATCGTTAATACTTGACAACCTTATAATACTTATAATTGTAGAAATCTTACCAGATGAGCATGGGGCTACTCTAATTAGATAATCTAAGATATATATATATATATATATATATATATATATATATATATATATTGAAATTTTATAAAATTTGAAAATAAAAATTAACGATAGCTACTCTAATATTCAAAATTATATTAGTTGGTAAAGATATATTAAAAATAGAAAAATAAAAGAAATATATATATCTAATATATATACATAAATTTGGAAATAAAAGGGAATGAAATATGAAAATTAAAGATAAATCTACCAACTATATTATGCATACTATATTTAATAATAGAGATTAGAGATAAAAAATTTTAAAACTGAATCAAATAAATATCTACATGTTATTCGAAAATTAGGAGTAATTAGGGAAGCAAAAATTAAATACTGAAAATATTTTCAAGATAATTAGATAAAATAATTATAAAAGATATGCTAGTAAATTCAAAAAATCTAAAAATCAAAATCAATTAGATAATATATTTACAAGATAAAACTGAAATTAAAATTTCAAATAGGAGTGAGATATCAATCAAGTCTTAAAAGGTATGGTATATATTATTTGAATTTTCAATTTCAGAGTTTTTACTAACTACCTAGAAGATAAGAGATATTTACAATATGATAAAATCTAATCTATAACTAACTATACCTAAATCTAATCTAAAAGATATATATACCTACTCTATTTACTCTAATTATTATCTACTAATCTATCTACACCTAATAATATGTATCTACAATTATCTATAACTATTTACAAATATTTACTAGTCTATTTACAAATATTTACAATTTCTTAATCAAATAAAAATTAAAATTCATTTATTCCCTGACAACGGCGCCAAAAACTTGTTAGTGTTTTATTTCACGTTAGATTCAACTTATAGATCAAGTGTAACCCAATCATAATGTAGTAACTCAACTATCGTCTAGGTTTTCTCCCAAAGGAATAAAGGATGAATTTCATATAATTATTTAACTAAGAACTAGGTTTTTGTATTTTTTGTGTGTGATCATCATGAAATAAATAACACAAAATAAATTGCAACAAAAATTAAATGAAATAAAATAATTCAATAAAGATAGAAATACTAGACTTGGACGGTGATGTTGATCGTGACAAATAAATGTCTAGGTTTGGACTTGGAATTAGCTTGATCCACTATAACTTCACAATTTTCTACTCATGTCTCTTCCTCATCCCCAATTCACTAATGTATTCCACCCCAGCTCCCACATGTTCACAGTTTCTAAACTACTTACTCGATACTTAATCCCTTGGACATACTGACACAAGCAATCAACATTAATGGTTGAGAATTAGTGAGCCTGAACCAAGAATATTCCATTTCTAGAGATAATCCCAATTAAGTACTTGATTCATGTTCGAGTTTCAACAAGGCTCACCAAAGTGTAAGTCAATTCCTGAAATCATCTATAAGATGTCCAATCAAATACAAACATTAAGTACGAAAACAAATAAAGAACTAAAGATGAAGTATTGAATTGATAGAATTAAAGTGAAAAGAGTTCATCATTTCCTGTCCCAGGTGGAAGGAATTGCACTCATAAAAATAATACAATAAAACCTAGAGTGTCTAATGGAATAATGGAGGTGTCTACTAGGTGGAAGTCTAAAATATGATTATAAGAACTGCTCCGGACTTCTACACTGTTATAATGAATGTCTAGCCTCCAATTTATAGAATTGTAGCTAGGTTTAATTAAGGAGATAATCACAAGAAATTACAACTCTACTACAAAATATACATTTAACATCGCCAATTTAAAATCGTTTATAAGAAAAACTGATGTTAAATTAGTCACAGTGGAATTTCCATAATTAAAGGAATATTCTTGACATCATATTTCCTCAAAACCGATGTTGCTAGAATATTGTTAACATCGATTTCCAAAACCCGATGTTGTTAGTTTATAGTTAACATCGATTTTGTGAAAAACCGATGTTGGATCTTTTATAATAATTGTAAAATCCTTTGGTGCTTAAACGACCCTCGAGCTTTCACTTTTCTATGACCTTACTCCCTTACTTCTTTCTCCATTGCCGTCAAACCCTTACTCCCTTGCCCACTGCACCATCGCGTGCCCACCATTGCGTTCCCCACCACGTTGCCACTCTCGCATTGCGCAGTATCTCTTGTAAAACTCCCATCTATTTCTCTCGTTGATAGGTTCTCTTTTTCTCTTTGTCGCTCGCTGGTATGTTTTGCCTAAACATATTTATACATTTTTAAAATTATTTACTTTGAGTTTACTTGGATTTTGGTTGAGCTATGTGGTAAGCACCATGTGTTTGCGAATATGCGTTAAAGAGAAAGAGATAAGCATTTTGGTTGATTTTCGATTTGTGTACGTAACTATTTTTTATTTGAGTATCAGAGTCTTAATTTATGTGACAATTACCTACGACCTCTTCTTTACAACCTCTATGCTCCTTCTATCATTTTCGTTAGAAATTACCTCCACTGTCCACCCTGATTAATCTCTTCTCTATGAACAAATGATGTTTCGTGAGTAATATTTCATGATCATTGATATTACGTTTCACGCTATGAAGAATGAAGGTGGAAGAAGAGCATAAGAAGCAGTGAGTTGGGGTTGATGAGATTAGAATGAACATGGTCTCGGTGAAGCTAGCATGCATGTTTATGTTAACAAAATGCTATAGGTTATCACCAAGTTATGGAGAGTAGGGTTCTTAAGTACTTGTATGTCCCAATATTCTTCATGATCAATTTGGGTTAATGAACTGAGTGGTGGGGCTATATTGTTCCTTTCTTTGATACAGTTGCTTTCAGCTTAAACTCAACACTATTTTCAAACAGTTCGTAAGAGCATAGTATAATTAATATGTTGGTGTTTATTAAGATATCAACGTCATATAGATTATAAAGGAAATATCATTTTATGATGGTTTTTATTTAATTTGTAGTATCTTTATCAAATTAATTAGTAATTTTTAATACTGAAAACTAGCTACAAATGTAAATGACAGGTCACTCTTTATTATGACTTATGACATTAGATGACTTTAATTTTGTTTAATTTTTTAGGTTGAAGTAGTTTTTCAGTTCATAATATACACCTAGTTAGGCCCTAGATACAAAAAAAAAAAAATATTTAGAGCTTCCCTTTTTCGGGGTGGGGTATATGCTTGTGCTCTCTGTCAATTGTCAATGAGAAATGAAACTTGAAGAGGGAAAAATATGCGTAAAATGTTTTTCTTTACTCTTGCCACTGTGTTTTAATCACAAATATCACAAAATTTATTAATTTACGTTCTGGTGTGCCTTCAGTTAATTAATTAATTCTGATATACATTTCTATTCTGAAAAATCTACCTCCTGGTGTTCCTTTAGTTATCCAACCCTTTAGAAAAATCAATGCAGAATTGGCTTCAAGAACTAATTCTATTCTTCTGAGCCATACCATTGTCTTGTTCTTAACTCAATTTGGCCACATAATTAATTCTCCACTATGCAAATGGAGAGTACGATGGTCTGTGCAAGTTTAATTTAGAAGAAATGCTTCTAGGAAGACATTTGGTTAATTAATTAATTAATTAATTCTCTCTATGTTTCTTTATCCTTCTATGTGGATTGTCAAAATATGTAACGATCCAGATTACAAGTTGCTTAGTGGATATATATATATATATATATATATATATATATAAATGTGTGTGTGTGTGTTACAATAATATGTTTAAGTATATGTTTAATTGTTGTCCTGAGTGCTTCATCTTGGGTTACGTGTTTGATGGGTAATGGAACGTAAGTCAACACTGCTGTACTGTGGTTGCTGGCTATGTACGTTATGTGGACGTGCTGTGTCAGTCGTGTTTATAAGTAGTAGACTGGCACAACAGGAGTTTACTCTTCCTTTCTTCAACCTTAGCGTTTTCTTTTCTTTCTCCCAAGCTCGCTCTCACCCAGAGCTCTCTCCTTCTCCCTTTAACCTTTATGTGTTGCCTTCAACCCATGAGAGTCACCGTCACTGCTACGAAATCCCGACATCGAGGAGGAACTCGTGGTCGGAACAAGAGCTCCGTGAAATACGACGTGTATCTGCGAGACGAACCTCTGGTTAGGTAAGGGGAGCTTATCGTATTTAATAATGGTTTTCAGGTGACATGGTTGAGGACCAGAGAGTCCGACCTGGACGATGGTTGCATGTCCCATGTGTGTGTTGTTTTCCAGTAAGCTATGTTCGTCTTATGGAATGGAATGGGTTATGCCTTGTGTTTGGGAATTGGTTTTGTGTTGATGTTAATGATATTCTGGTGTGGGGTTCTGGAAAAGGGGAGTTGACGTTGTAAGAATCTCCCCGTGAATATGTGAAGAGTTGGTGTTTTGATGCTGAAAAGCTCCCAAACACTTTGCAGAAGTGTTCGTGAAGGTGCTGAGCACCGAGTAGGGATTGGCCGAGTAGCATGTGTGTATGTGTTGGTAATGTCGGCTGCCGAGATGGGTTGGCTGAGTTGTATGTGTATGTGTTGGTGATGTCAGCTGCCGAGATGAGTTGGCCGAGTTGTATGTGTATGTGTTGGTGATGTTGGCTGCTAAGATGAGTTGGCTGAGTTGTATGTGTGTATGTATTGGTGATGTCGAATGCCGAGATGGGATGGCCAAGTTGTATGTGTGTATGTGTTGGTGATGTCAGCTGCCGATATGGGTTAGACAAGTTGTATGTGTATCTGTTGGTGATGTCGGCTGCCGAGACAGATTAGTCGAGTTGTATATATATATATATATATACGTGTAGTATTTGTGAATTACGATTGAAGTCAGCCTATGTGATGGCTTGAGATGTTTTGTACCTTGATAGAGCCATAGTGAAGGCTAGGTATAAATATGTGAGATGCCGGGACCGAGTTGTGGACCTTGTAAGAACCACAGTCAGTGCATCAGTGAGCCTGTGTTGGGGCGGCCCTCGTTTGGGGCAGTGTGTATGTAACATGGGAGGGTATAAAGATCCTAGCCAGGGCAAGAAGTTCTTGTGCCGGGCCATACATTGATGGTGCCCATGAGAGACATACGTGGTTGTGGCCCGTGTTGGGGCGACCCTCGTTTGGGGCAGTGTATGTAACATGGGAGGGTGTGGAGATCCTAGCCAGGGCGAGAAGTTCCTGTGCCGGGCCATACATTGATGGCGCCCATGAGAGACATACTTCATTTGCATGGCAGAAATATGATGATTGACTGTAATAGTATGAGAAGTACTGGGTGCCACGTCTGTAGGGAGATCCGTATGACACCCGTTTGGCTGATCACCACGGGGGGTGATTCTTGTGCACGACAGAGTGATCCCGACGACAACTACAACTATCATTTGGACCATGGATTTGGCCTATTTCTGGGATGGTACCATATTGCATGACTGAGGGTTGAGACAGGAGCATGCATCATGTTAGATATCTTTAAGTCTACTTGTGGAATGTTCATTTATGTTGGTTGCATGTTGATATATAATTGGACATTGTGGTGATACTGTGATGCTTGGATTGTCTTCCCTTGACCAATGTTACCTTTTGCTTGTTATCTTACATGATGAATCACCCTTTCTTTGTTGTGTCGTGTGGTTTGACACCTATGATGATCGCAAATCCGGTTCGTGTGAACAGATGGACAACTATAGGAGAACCGGGAAGATGATAACCTTTGAGTGGAGCCGCCGAGTTGCCGGGACGTCGATGTGATGAATCCCAGGTAGGGTTTGTGTTTTGCTAATTACTGATTGAGGATTTTTAGTTTAATATTTTTTTTATTCTTCTTAGCTTATTTGACTTCTCTTGGAATTTTATTTCCTCATTCTAATTCAGTTTTTGCCTAAGGCAAACAAGTGGGCTTAATTGATAATTGTTGCTTATTTTTGGAGTTTTTGCTTACTTGACCTATCTTCCTTGTGCAGAACCTAGAGAGCTCTACAGAACTCCAAATGGGGCATATGAGTAGTCCCTGGAAAGATAAGGAAAAGATATACAAGTTTGTCAGAGATAAGCCAAGGCCAATTCTGTCATTTTGAGGGTCATTTTTGGCTTGGAAGTCAGAATAACTGAACTTGAATTTTGGGCTGCGAAATTGGTGTAATTAGTAATTAGTTAGATTAGTTGGGCTTCATTATGGCCCATACTTTCCTACTGACTCAGTCACTATATTTTAGTGATTTTAGTTATTTGGATGGACACACTTCATTTTAGCACAAACACATTTTGTAGTGACTTTTAGAAGTTTTTAGAATTAAAACCCTTTCTCTTATTTTCTCTCAACTGTTCTTCATTGTTCTTCACTGGTCTTCATTTTCATTTCTGTTCTTCCATTTTCTTGCACTCATTTCATGGGGCTTTCATTGATGATTATCATGGAAGGCTAGACAATCAATCAATCCAATGATCCAAGCCCAAGCAAGGAGAATTTGAGTTCTGGTTTGGTATTTCAAATTCTGTGTGGATGTTCACTTTCTTCTTCAATCCTCTATTCGATTTTCATGATTATGAATGTGTTTAGGATTGAAAGTGGATTAGGTTATGGATTCATTTCCTAATTTCAAATTTTAATCACAGATTATTTGGATGATATTTCAATTAGGTTTGTGGTTTCAATTAATTTAGGAGTTAATTCGATTGAACTGCTTCTAATGAAATTGAATGAACTTTCACAACAAAATAATTATCTAAGAACTATGATAATTCGTATTTCTTGGTTTGGTGAATTGGATTGATGCTTTTAAATATGTTTTAGAATACCTTTTATCAATTCTATTTGTTTCTATTTTGTTACGTTTTTCTGCAATTTTTATTCACGCATGCAAACTGTTTGATAAAAATTTCCCCATTATTTACTAGTGAATTGAAGTTGGAACCATATTGATTGTGTCTCTGAGTCGACCTAGGTTAATCCTGTTCTACAGAATTAGCATAGTTTAATTGTTTTGAAGCAATACGACATCGGTTAGTAAAGTTTATCCCCCATTCTAAGCAAAAGTAACCCCTTTAGGGGTTAGATGTGGGTTAAAATTGCAAATTCGACCTCTAAGTAGGAGTCTTAGCACCGTTTTAACAATTAGCGCAGGGGCATTCTGGTCATTTAACAGCAAACTATCTCGGAATGGGCTGAAATTTTCCCAGAATGTGGAGAAAATTAATACATCAAGATGACACTATGAAGGACGAACACAGTCTGGGGGGATCCAAATGGCCAAATTCAATGATCTAGACCACTTTTGAATTTATTTTGTGTTTTCATGATTTTTAAAAATCGCCAAAAAAATTACAAAAATCAAGCATGATTTATAGATATTTACTGTGGTGTTTTTAAATTTTTATAAATTTGTTTAGGGCAGTTTTCCATTTTCTGTTTCATTTCAGCAGATATTGTGAATAGTGTCCTGGTAGTGTAGCTGTCTGCCATTTCTGTGTTTTTGTTCCTTATGAGTTGAACTGTGTATGATAGGTCCACATCAAGTGACTTGCATTCATATGATCCTGAGATAGGTAGGACATTTCATAGATTAAGCAGAAATAATATTAGTCTAGATGAATTTGATAGTGTAGTCCTAGATAGTAGTGTAGTGTTTTCTGAGTCTATTTCCAATTCTGCACATCTTGATTCTGAAATTTTTGTTGATACAATGGCTGATAACAACCTAACTCTTAAGGAATTGGCTACACCTGATGTTGTTTACCAACCTTGGTGTATTCAATATCCTGAGACTGAGGTATGTTATGAGCTAAAATCTGGACTGATCCACACAAGCATCTTAAGGAGTTTCATGTAGTGTGTTCCACCATGCGACCACATGACATTGATGAGGATTATGTCAAGATGAAGGCATTTCCATTCTCTCTGGATGGTGTGGCCAAGGACTGGTTGTACCTTCAACCAGATCCTATCAACACCTGGACAGATATGAAGAGAAGATTCTTGGAGAAATTCTTTCCTGCATCTAGAACAGCTTCCATCAGGAAAGAAATTTATGGTATAAGGCATCTACCTGGAGAGACATTGTATGAGACTAGGAGAGATTCAACAAGCTGTGTGCTACATGTCCTCTCCATCATATCAGTGAGCAATTATTGGTTCAATATTTTTATGAAGGTTTGATGTTGATGGACATGAGTATGATAGATGTAGCAAGTGGAGGCGCTTTGATGGACAAGACTCGTGTTGCTACAAGACAGTTGATTTCTAACATGGCAGCCAACTATCAACAATTTGGTACTAGAGGTACTGCAACAAGCAAGTTTGCTGCAAATGAAGTTTATGTTTCTATGGTTGCTGATAAACAGAGGTTGGAGAACAAGCTAACAGAGTTGACATCCCTTGTGAGACAACTTGCTATTGGTCAACATCAGAACGTGATGGCAGCCAATCAACCAAGGTCGTGTGGTATCTGTTGTGCACCTGATCATCCAACAGATGCATGTCCCACTCTACAAGAAACAGAACAAGTTGCTAATGTTTTTGAAAGAAAAGGGCCTTGAAGCCCGAAGGCATGTGAGAACAACAAAATTTTTAAAGCGGAAACACACATACCACACAAGAATCATTCTTTAGGACATAGATGTTACCTTGTTTATATTCGAAATTTGATGATCAAGGATAGGCTTGAAGATACAAGCCCTCTAATGCTGATCCACACCACTTCTTTTCAAGAGTCAATAACACTTCTTGAAGGCTACCAACAAACACCAAAGGAGGCAGGCTAGGCACACCAATGGAGAGGAAGAAGGTTATGTTTTAAAGTGTTTTTACTTATCTAAGAGGCTCACCAATAGATGATATTGGTGGCTGAATTTTCAGCCAACACTCACACAAAGGGGCACGTGAAAATAGAGGAAAGTAGATTAGGGTTTTTCCTATCAAATTATTAGAGAACTATGATCACAATAGCACACTTTATAGAAGAGTTTGAGTCAGATTTTTAACCAAAAAAATCTGATCATGAAGCATCCCACACGTGAAGATAAGATAGAGTTGTTGCATTTCAAAATTTCCAACAACCTCCTATCTTATTTTCCTAAGACCAAGTCAATTACTTGGGATTTAATTTTTCCAAAAGATAATCATATATCAGTCGTGTATAAGCCCATAATCAGCCCTCAAAATTCTTCCTAAAATCTAGGACATGATCATGATAAGATTCTAGTTGAATTCAAATTCAAATCTAGCTCTTATCTTCTCCTTTTGATATGAAACTAACTACTATAGTTAATTCATATTTAAATTCAAAATTTAAATTATCAAATTTAAATATTAGATAATTAATTTAACTATTTAAATTAATTAATAATGTCTTGGACTATCCAAGCCCATTAACTCCATTCATGCGCCCCTCTCTCTTTAAGATAAGTATCCAAACTCTTTCTTGGGCCAACAACCATTATTAGGCCCAAAACCTTTAATGCTATAATGTCATGACAATAAAGTGTTAGTGTGTGACCCATTAGGCCCAACATAGCTACTGACATAAATGAGTTTGGGCCCAACAAGGCCACTACTCATTTAAGGACAACACAGAGCACTAGCAATGCTTTGTTGCCCTAGAACTAGTTCGGTAAATGACAAGATCATCCTATTAAATCTATTTGGTTTCCGTATGTATTTCCTTTCGTCTCGGTTACCTTCCCATAAAACCTAGGGTAAGGAAACGTATCAGCCCTTGTGGTCTAGGGTAAGCTTTAATACAAAATAGGGAGTCTCCAATTTTACTGACTCTAAAGGCAAATCATCTCATGATTTCTTTTACTATGCATAGATTCCCGAGTCCCATAAATGTCATCCTGATTTCTTCGATTTACAGATAACCTAATCTCTCACAGAGATTTGATGAATTCCTTTAGCTAGTCACCCTAGACTCGTGTTCTTTTAGGACATGCCCAAAAGTATACCTATGTGTCTCCATGTTTCAGGCAGATGAGGTATACAATCAAAACATGTCTTCTAGAACACAGTCTAGGTGAAAACTTCTGGTCTAAGGAAAGACACACCCAAATAATAAGAGACTACTCTAATGATACTATCTGTGAGATTTCCTTATAGAGTCTCTTTGTGGGTCCGTTCAGTGCGAGCTATACCCTTATAGGTCCACCCACGACTTTAGCTAAGACATCTCCATGTCTGTAGCTCATGAGGTCTTTACCTTGTATCTGCATACAAGTAGTTCAGTCGTGCTAGTCTTACCCGAAATCACTGATCCCCATTCTCAGTGTCTCTAGACTAGGAACTTAAAATTTAGGAGTAGACATCTGGTATCCTTGAATCCTCATGATCGTGATCCCATCACTAATACTCAAGAGATACCTATTCTATTCCAAGGGTTTTATCCAGTTACTCATATATTAATAATGATATCAAGACAGAATATGAAACAAGATAAAGAGCGCTTATAATTTATTCATGACAATATGAAAAGTACATGTACGTCCTAATCTAATGAAAAGATTGTCTCTAGGACATCCATATACTAACAGTTTCTGCCATACAACCTGGACAGCCATTCAGACCTCAACAATAGTATAATCCTTACTCCAACACTTATAATCCTGGTTGGAGAGATCACCCGAATTTGAGGTATGGTCCTAGTCCACAACCTCCATAGCAGACATAACAACAACAGCCATTCAGACCTCAACAGCAGCAATATCAACCCTCCACCAGCAAATACCAAGCTCCTCCGTTCAAACAACAACCACAGTTCCAACAGCCTACACCTACACCTGCACAACCTGTGCAGACCAGTTCTGGACCTTCTTTGGAGGACTTGATGAAGCAAATGGCAACCACCAACATTCAGTTTCAACAAAATGTCAGTGCCACCATCCAAGACCTCCAGACTCAGATTGGACAATTAGCTACAATTGTCAACCAGATGCAGCAGTAAGGTTTTGGCAACATTCCAGCACAACCAGTTATTAATCCAAAGAATGTGAGTGCTATTACCTTGAGGAGTGGCAAAGAGCTTCCAAATGCCAGTGCTAAAATTGATGATGGTGCCAAAACAGATTCTGTACCAACATACGTTCCTCTACCTTTTCCTTCTAGATCCATTTCTGCAAAGAAAGTGGAGTTTGATTCTAATCTGCTTGAGACTTTCAGGAGGGTGGAAGTCAACATTCCCCTCTTGGATGCCATCAAACAGATTCCAAAATATGCAAAGTTCTTGAAGGATTTGTGCACCCACAAGAGGAAGCTGAAGGGAAATGAGCAAGTGAAGATGGATAGAAATGTATCTGCACTTATACAGGGCAAAACTGTTGATGCCATTCCACTATCCACCTTGCCACAGAAGTGCAAGTGTAATACCCCCAGATTTCAATATATGTGCATTATTTGGAAAATATACATTCCTGAAATAACTGACGTAAATACCCTTGGATATTTTTGAAAATGACTAAAATGTCCTTAGACAATTCTACAAATGACAGTTAGGTCCCTAGGGTAAATGACTAAAATGCCCCTGAACAATTGTACAAATGACCAAAATACCCTTTTTACTCTGGTAAGGTCAGAAAACCCAGAAAAATTATGGAAAATTGATAAAAGTCTAGTAAGCCTCTAGACAAAGAATTATTGACACTCTTATTAGAGAAAAGTTATGAAATAGAATTTTTTAGAAATTTTGAAAGATAATTCAAAAAGAATGAAATAAAAAACTAATCTGAGATTGACCAAAATACAGAAACAGGAAAGAAGTTATCTGGGGAATTTTTTTATAGAAGGAACAAATCCTTAAATGAATGGTTTATACATTTTACTAAATAAAAACAAAATCAACCAATAGGAATTTAGAAAAATCATTATGAAGAAAGTTAAGAAACACTTCAAAAATTGATTATTAAAACATATTACAATCTAGTCTAGTTTTCAACCAATTTTAGAAATTATTACTTCCAAGAAACAATTGGAATTAAGCTTTCATAAATTATAGAAATATTTAGGACTAATATAAGGAAAAATGATTAAGAAAAGAAAGCAATAAATCAAATTATTCTACAATTGGGCCAAAAGCCCAAAATTGAAACCAATTTGGCTCCAAAAATCAAATTGGCCGTGCACTTTGGTGAAGGAAGTGGAAAGCTATAGAAAATTGAAGAAACAAGCCACTTGGACGGTGGGGAGGCAAGGAGCTATCCTATTGGACCAACCAAAAAGGCTAAAGCATGATGAAGCTTGGAGATATTTTGCTTGAACAAAGAAAAACAACATGTATAAAAGCTTGGTGGGACCAAAAGGAGGGCTGGTTTTTGCACGACAGCCACTCCATCTTCAGCCCTCTCTTTCACTTGCTTTCTCACCTAAAAACAAAACAAAACAAGACAGCCACTCCTTTTGAAGTTCACGTGAGAATACTAGGAAAGGTTGGGACCATTTGCTGAATTTAAGACCAAAGAAAAGCCAAGGTATGGGAAGCTATTTAATAAACATAGATTGGATAGTTGATAGGATGATTTAATCTTTAATTCTTTAAAGTTAGATGAAGCTTTCTTTATTTTGGAAAAAAAATTAGAATTTAGAACACCAAGTGTTTGTAAAAATGTAACAAAGAAGCAAGATGGTGCCTAGGACATAATTTAACAAGTAAATTTAATCACTTTACAACCTAATTGATTTAGATTAACAAGCAAGTAAGCAATTAGATTTTAGGCCTTGCTGTATGCTGTAATTTACTTTGGTTGGTTGCTGTCTATTGATTTAATCATAGCTGTATTTTATTTGGTTGCTGTCCACCCATTTAATTATAGCTGTATGTTGTTGGGTTGCTGTCTACTAATTTATTTATATCTGTATGTTGTTATTTAATTTGTTTAGGGTGCTAGAAATTTTATTTGGATGGTGGTTGATTTATTTGGTGGCTGGGATTAATAGTAGATTGCTGTATTTACATTGAATTAATTCATAAGTTGCTGTTTGCATAAAATTAGTTGCTGTCTGTACAACAATAATTGCTGTATGCTATGTATTTATGTTGCTATATGATATTTTAACATTTAATGATGAGAGAACATTTAATGATGAGTGATGAGGAAGATTCTATGCTTCTTTTTATTAAGAATGAAGTCATGAATACAAGATTAAGATTCATGTTGAAGATTGTTTACTTAGTAGTTGTGGGCACTTATACCGTTGATATTGATGGATGAGAAAAATTTCTATAAGTGCCAAGTTGTGAGAATTTGAGAAATAATGTAATGGTAAAGAGAAATTGAAAGTAAAATGAAACCATTACATGCATCATTACATTTGATTATACCCCTCAGAGTGGAGGGAGGTTTCACTAGAGTGGGTGAAACTATTTTATGGTACCTTGTTACCCCTCAGAGTGGAGGGAGGTTCCACTAGAGTGGGTGGAACTATTTGATTATACCCCTCAGAGTGGAGGGAGGTTTCACTAGAGTGGGTGAAACTATTTGAATTATGGTACCCTGTGGTGATTAGCTGAGATCTCAGTCATGCATCATTTAATAAAGAAAGCATGCATCATTCATCATATAACTGTTTATAAATGTTATTTTATGTTTTTGTATAATTGTTATTTATTTTAAAAGTTTGTTATGTGTTTATTTCATTTTGTCAATTATCTGATCATGTTTATTAAATACTTACCCTATGTTTGTGTCTGTGGTTTGACACCTGTGATGACCCCAATTTATTTGGGCGAGCAGAGGAACAGTGAATTGCTTAATTATGGAGAAGCTTGATAAAATATGTGCTGTGTTTTGGCTTGTTATCTGGATGATATCACTTGCTGTTGCTGCTTTTGGGAATTCTATACTATTTTGGGTGATCAGTATTATATTTTGATAGTCTGTATTCTATGTTGGATGACTGTATCACGGACTATTATATTTCCTTATGTGAGAATAACTCTGACTATGAATTATGTTGAAATTATTTTATCGTAGCTAACCGACTAGAATAGTATGTTACGTAAATAAATTCCGTAGAAAAAAAAAAAAAATTTCGTCACGTAATAATGTAAACGATTAAATACGAACAACGTATTAATCTAAAAAAGTAAAATAAACGGAGTCGTTATAGCAAGGATCCTGGCACTTTCACTGTCCCTTACACCATTGGAGATTGTACTTTTGCAGATGCCATGTGTGACCTTAGAGCCTCCATTAATGTCATGCCCACATCATTTTATAGATCATTACATCTTGGTGATTTGAAACCCATTGATGTTGTTATTCACTTAGCCAACAGGAGTGCTTCGCTTCCACTTGGACTTATTGAAGATGTGCTGGTGCGAGTTAATAATTTGATTTTTCCTGCAGATATTTACATACTGGATATGGAGAATGAGTCTTCCAGCCATGGTTCCGCATTGATCCTAGGGAGATCATTCTTGATGACAGGCAGGACCAAAATTGATGAGTATGCAGGAACTTTGTCCATGGAGTTTGGTGATGATGTTGTCCAGTTTAACATTTTTGAGGCCATGAGACATCCTGTAGAGGAGCATACTGTCCTTCTTCTTGATATCATTGATGTTGCAGTAGATAGTGTAGATATTTCTGATTTACTTTCTGATTTTTCTGATTTTGATCTTGGTTCTTGTAATTGTACATGTGATGATTCTGCTGTTATGTGTAGTATTTGTGCAGAGATTTCCTCCGCACTTGACTCTGATTTATGATTTATTAGAGAGTTGCATGGAGGTGTTTATGGATGATTTCACTATTTATGGTTCCTCTTTTGATGCATGTTTAGATAGTTTCTCAAGTTCTTGATTAATGTATTGGGACTAACCTTGTTCTTAACTTTGAGAAATGCCATTTTATGGTACATGAAGGTATAGTCTTAGGGCATTTGGTCTCTAGTAGAGGTCTTGAGGTCGATAAAGCTACGATTGATGTTATTACTTCTTTACCTTACCCTGCTTCTGTGCGGGAAGTGCGTTCTTTCTTTGGACATGCAGGTTTTTATAGGAGATTCATCTAGGATTTTAGCAAGATTGCACTACCATTGTCCAAGCTTCTCCAAAAGGATGTAGACTTTATGATTGATCAGCCTTGAAAAGAGGCATTTGAGGAATTGAGGAAGAAGCTTACGACCTCTCCCATCATGCAGCCACCAGATTGGGAACTTCCCTTTGAGCTCATGTGTGATTCCTCTAACTATGCACTTGGAGCTGTGTTGTCATAGAGAGTTGATAAAAGATCCCATGTCATTGCTTATGCTTCACGCACTTTAGATGCAGCCCAAGTTAACTACACCACCACGGAGAAGGAGCTTTTAGCTATTTTTTTTGCTTTAGATAAATTTTGATCTTATTTGCATTGCTCTCATATCACTGTCTTTACTGACGATGCAGCTTCGAAGTACCTGTTGAAGAATCCTGATGCTAAACCTAGATTGATAAGGTGGATGCTTCTTCTTCAGGAGTTTGATATTGAGATTAAGGATAGGAGTGGTGCGGAAAACTTGGTTGCTGATCATTTGAGCAGGATTGAAGGACCTGTTGAATCCTTTCTTATTAGGGATAATTTCCTTGATGAGCATTTGATGCACTTGCGTTCATCACATATCACCCCTTGGTTTGCTGACATTGTGAATTTCATTGTTGGATATGTTGTTCCACCTCATGCATCTAGGTCTCAAATAGATAAACTTAAGAGTGATGCTAAATTTTATGT